>SJYC01146473.1:0-48509 GCA_006408675.1 Madoqua kirkii | reverse complement strand
TATACAAAATATTAAAACCTGACATATATGACAACAGAAATTTAAAATGTAAACCAGCAGAATTAGGTTTTGCAGAGGAAAAGTATTTAATTACTGAAATTATTTTAGAAGACTGGAATATAGAGGTGGTATCAAAATAGAACCAGCATTTACTTGGTTTTATTCTTATATAAAACTCTTTGTGGGCAATGCCCCCCTATAGGGCCTGCATGGGATGTGGGCTACTCTTTTTGCCCACCTGTGGGAGCCCACTGCTCCATTCTAAATTCCTTCTGAAGAGAACATATAGATGGCTAACAAACACATGAAAAGATGCTCAACATCAGTCATTATCAGAGAAAAGCAAATCAAAACAACAATGAGGTATCATCTCACGCTAGTCAGGATGGCTGCTATCCAAAAATCTCAAGCAATAAATGCTGGAGAGGGTGTGGAGAATAGGGATCCATCTTACCCTGTTGGTGGTAATGCAAACTAGTACAGCCATTATGGAGAACACTGTGTAGAGTCCTTAACAACCTGGAACTAGAACTGCCATATGATACAGCAATCCTACTGCTGTGCATACACATCAAGGAAACCAGAATTGAAAGAGATATGTGTACCCAAATGATCATCATAGCACTGTTTGCAATAGCCAGGACCTGGAAGCAACCTAGATGTCCATCAGCAGAAGAATGGATAAGAAAGCAATGGTACATATATATACCACTGGAATATTACTCAGTCATTAAAAATAATTGAATTATTTCTAATGAGGTGAATAAATCCGGAGCCTATTATACAGAGTGAAATAAGTCAGAAAGAAAACACCAGTACAGTATGCTAATGCATATTTATGGAATCTAGAATGATGGTAATAGTAACCCTATATGGAAGACCACAAAAGAGACACAGATATACAGATCAGTCTTTTTGACTCTGTGTGAAAAGGTGAGGGTGAGATGATCTGAGAGAATAGCATTGAAACCTTTATATTATCATGTGTGAAACAGATCAGCAGTCCAGGTCCAATACATGAGACACTGTGCTCAGGGCTGGTACACTGTGATGATCCACAAGGATGGGATGGGGAGGGGGGTGGGGGCGGGTTTGTTCAGGATGGGGAATACATGTACACCTGTGGTGGATTCCTGTCAAGTTGGCAAAACCCACTACAGTATTGTAAAGTAATTAGCCTCCAAGTAAAATAAATAAAAATTTAAAAATAAACTAAATTTCTTTGCTAAAAAAGGCCTAATCAATATTGGCTTTGTGACCTCCAAAAACACCGTTATTTTCCTTTCTTTCTTCCCTTCTTCCTCCCCCCTTCTTTCTTTTCTTTTCTTTCTCATTATACAATTGTTAATGTTTGCTTTCCATTTATAGTTATGACAGAGTACTGGCTCTATTCCTCCTATTGTACAGTACGTCCTTGAGCTCATCTTTCACCTAACACGGTGTGTCTCCTGCTCCCCAACCTCTGTACTGCACCTTCCTCTTCCCCTCCCTGTTGGTAACTAGTAGATTGTTCTCTATATCTGTGAGCCTCCATTTTTGTTATATTCTCTACTTTTTGGTGTTTTTAGATTCTATCAGTGATGTCATACAGAATCTGTCTAACTCTGTCTGTGTTATTTTACTTAATAGTATACCTTCCACGTTGCTTTAAATGTCAATATTCAATTCTTCTTATGAGGTTCCTTCTTTCTATGCCTTTTTAGCAAATGGGACTGCCACCCCACACAAGACATGGTGTCCCCAGCTAAGTTTCCATCTCTACACTCACGCAGAGAAATACCAAGTCCTCTTCCTCTTTTCCCATAGAAGTATATCCTGTAGTTTCAGGCGAGTGACATGCCACTCCCCAGTACACACAAGACAGGCATACATCAGGAGTGGTCAGAAAAAATCCTCCCTTGTGGGATAAGAACAACAGTCCCAGAGGACCACAGGGAACAAAGAGGTATGAACACATTGGATGGTATGACAGGGCTGGAGATGTTGGTGTGGCATCTGGGCAAGCAGGTGTACCGAGATGCAGAGGACCAGCAATGCCAAAGCTGTATTCCTTAATGATGTCTCTGTGCCTGAGACGTCTGTCTGGTCTGCTGGTTCTGTGAGGATAGATGGGGCATTCCCAGCCTCAGGCTCGTCACCATGAGCCTGAACTTGCTCAACTTGTTGTTGTACCACAACTCTCCGGGATGAGAGAAGATTGCCGAGGGACATGCCTTTGGGCCTCCCCAGAATTGATGAGTGATTTTGGGGTTCTTGGCTGCCCAGGGAGGGCTCCTGCTCAGTACCATGCTGACCTCCCCATATAGCCAGTAGATCAGTAGGTCCTCCCATGAGACAAAAGTGACAAGACACAGAGCTTGTGAGAGGCTCATGCATGAGGCCTGAAGGCAGATATGTATAGAGGCCATGACCCTCTCCTCTCCCAGGTGGGAAAGCTCAGGCTGATGCAGCCTAGATGCAGAGTCTGGATTAAGGTCATGTGGGTAGCATGTGACAGGTTGAGACTGGAGGCTTGGGGGCTTCATGTGTCCTAGGCTCAATCAGAGAAGTTATGTTACAGCATGCAAAGCCCAGATGTTTCTCATGAAGGTAACTAAATTAAGCACCTTGGTCAGCATCATCCTTACCTGGTTCCTCTGTTCACAGAGATTTGGGTATTTTTCATTGTGAACTCAACAATTCAAGGTGCTGGAACCCTGGGGCCTTCTGGTGCACTGGGGCCTTCAGGGATGTCACTGGCAGAAGGTGGCCCAGCAGGCAAGGAGGCTGCCATCTTCAGTGGGCAGTCAGTGGCAGAAGGAGCGGACCCGAAGGGGCAAGAGGTGGTGCATTCTGGCAAGTGTTCCAGCTGTTGGTGGAAGACATCATTGAGGAGGTTGAATTGGTGGAGAACAGGAGAGCTGTCCTCACAGGAGAGGTAGGAGAAACCAGAGGAGCAGGCCCACAAACATACAAGAGAGGAGCTTTTAGTGAGCAGCCAGCACTGGAGGTGCTGGAGGCGATGGTGATCCTGCAGATGGAGCTGAGCTCTGCAAAAGAGAAAAAAACCAAAGCCTATCTTCAGCTCAAGAGGAAGGACCACCAGACGAGAAAGCATCCCTTGAGTCAGAGAAATGCCACTATCCAGGGCATCCCTGGTTTGTGGGCCAGTGCTGTATTCTTAAGGCCACTTATCAGAGGACAGATACTTAGGAGGATGAGAAGGAACAGAAGCAGAAGGAGGGGTGGTGGTGAGGGAACCCACCAGCTGAGGGGAGGCCAAGGAAATTGGGGGCCAATGGAATTGGGTTTCGGGTGCACTACGGTCTCTACAGGAACAATGCCAGCATAGCCTGGGAACATCTCTACCTATATATGTCTGAGTAAATGTTTATGGGAGGCTCAGTTTGGCTTAGATCTGAATGGGAGAACACAATTTGATAGGAAATGGAAG
The DNA here is from genome assembly GCA_006408675.1 of Madoqua kirkii. Taxonomy (NCBI): domain Eukaryota; kingdom Metazoa; phylum Chordata; class Mammalia; order Artiodactyla; family Bovidae; genus Madoqua; species Madoqua kirkii. The sequence goes on along the minus strand of SJYC01146473.1, from coordinate 45,076 downwards.
TCATCAATGTCTGGTGACAGTAGGCAGATGACTGCAGTATTTCCACATCATTTTTCACACATGCTGCAGGGACTGCAGATCTGAAGTTTCAAACAACTGACATGCTAATTCCAAGGACCCACATGCCAGGCATAAAAAAAGAGGGCTCAGAAAACAGATCCTCCCTTGGGGGATGTGGACAAGGTTCCCAATAGACGTCAGGGGACCCAAAGGAATGAGTGCCTCACATGGTGTGGCAGGGTCTGGGGATATCGGCATGGAGGCTGGGCAAGCGTGAGTTCCCGCATGCAGAACACCAGTGATGCCAAAGTGGTACACCCATACGAGCTGTCTCTGGAAGTACAGGTGGTCCTGAAGGGAAACAAGTACTTAAAAAAGGGGGTACTTACAGATGCCTTTGTTCTTCCTGAGGCTAACCCTGTTAGGAGAGTCTACCTTCCACAGAATGAGGCATGACTGGTTCCTTGACTTCTAACAGATTATGAACCACCATCAGATGACCGTCTTAGTCAGTGACCGAGAAGACTTGTCTATCTCTATGAGGGCTTTGGAGGGCAGGCAGGGAGCTTGAGGACAGGTGTGTGGGGGAGCTGGGCAGGCAAGTGGAGGTCGGGGGAGCCTATGACCTGGGTGCATGCATTTATCATGAGCCTTTGGAAAGCAAAAACAGAAGATGCTGATGCCTGCCTGGCAGGCAAGTTGTGGACCCTAGAAGCTTGTGCACCTTAACCTTTTCCATCCTCCAGGTCCTGGCAGGTGCTGATATGAGGCCATCCCCAGGCCCGCTGCAAGCTGGTATTTTCCTTTCTGGACAACTCATGCTTCAGAAACAGAGAGGTTGTTAAGGAGCATTACTTTGGCATCGCTGGTGTGACCTGGCTCTCAGGGCGGTGTGGATGGGTGGGAGAGGGAGTTGGATGCACCACCTACCTGAATCTTCCCTGTCTCCCCTGTCCTCCTTCAGGATATAGGGCATGCACATCCTCTCTGGTTCACTACTTTTTGATGATTGATGGGGAGCTCCAAACCTCAGGCTGAATACCTGGGCTTCACATGCTGTAACAGAACTTCTCTGATTGAGCCTAGGACACATGAAGCCCCCAAGCCTCCAGTCTCAACCTGTCACATGATACCCACATGACCTGAGACCAGACTCTGCATCTAGGCTGCATCAGCCTGATGCAAAACTTCCTCAACTGGTTCTTAGAACACAACTCTCCAGGATGTAACAGAATTGCTGTAGGAGGGTTTATCTAAGCCTCCCCAGAATGGATGATTGGTGTTGGGTTTCTTGGCTGCCCATATGAGGATTTGGGGCTGCTCATCCATATGCTGTCCTCCACTGTGTCTCCAGCAGATTATGGCGAGGGCCTGGGAGTCAATCCTCTGGAGTATTATCCCCAGGAGGAAGGTCCTGCCATGAGGGGTAAGTGACAAGAGACAGAGGTTTTGAAGGGTCAGGAGGTGAGGCCTAAAGGGAGATTGGAATCGAGGCCAGAACCCTCTGTCCCTGGTTGGGAAGCTCAGGTTCAGGAAGCCTGAATGTAGAGCGAGGATTCACGTCTGTGGGCACTGTGATCTCCACAGCCAAAGTGCCAGGAGAGCCTGGGACTCTTTCTATCTGTACGTGTCTGAGTAAATGACTATGGGATGCTCAGTTTGGCTCACATCTGAATAGAAGCCATACACATCGACAGGGAATTGATGTCATCAGTGACCAGAGACAGTATAGCAGATGACACCAGTACACTCCTGAGACCCCTTGTGAAGCCAGGGGGCAAGGAAGAGAAACAGGCCCCTCTTGCTAAAAGAACATACACTGGCTATTGCGCTCGAAGAATGCATGTTGCATGCACTGCAGATCCTGAAGTTTGAGGCCACTGACGTGCAACTTGCCAGGACACATGTGATAGGCATACATCAGGAGCAGTCAGAAACAAGTCCTCCCTCATGGGGTGAGAACAAGGATTCCAGAGGACCACGGCAGACACAGAGGAGTGAGTGCACTGTCGATGTGGCAGTTGGGCAAGTGGAAGTACCGAGATGCAGAGGACCAGCAATGCCAAAGTTATACTCATTAATGACCTCTCTGACCTGAGATGTCCTCTTCAGTCCACTGCTTCTGTGAGGATGGATGGGGAACTTCGAACCTCAGGCTGGACACCAGCAGTGTGAACTTCCTCAACTGGTTCTTGGACCACAACTTTCCAGGGTGTAACAGGGTTGCTGCAGTGGGGTCCATCTTGGCCTCCCCAGAATGCACGATTGGTGTTGGTATTCTTGGCTGCCCATAGGAGGGCTTGTCTTCCATATTCTGTCTTCCCCTTTCTGGCCACCAGATCATGGCAAGGGTCTGCGAGTCAATCTCCTGCAGTATTAGCCTCAGGAAGAAGGTCCTGCCATGAAAGGTATGTGACAAGACAGACAAGACAGAGGGGGGTCAGGAGATGAAACCTGAAGTCAGATTGGTGTAGAGGCTATAAACATCTCTTCTCACCAGTCGTGAAGCTCAGGCTCATGCAATCTGGATGCGGAGCCTGGATTCATGTCATGAGGGTAGCAGGAGACTGGATGAGACTGGAGCCTTGGGGTTTTATGTGTCTTAGTCTCATTCAGAGAAACTCTGTTTACAGAACATGAAATCCAGGTGATTCTCACTGAGGCAGGGTGAATTAAGCACCTTTTTCTGCATCATCCTTCCCTGGGTCCTGCAGCTTACAGAGACCTTGGGGCTTCTTCAGTGTGAAACTGAGGATTCAGGTTGCCAGGGCCCTGAGACCTGCTGGCATGCTGGGGCTGTCTGGGATGTCGCAGGCAGCAAGGGGCCCACCAGGCGATGAGGCTGCCTCCTTCTGTACGAAGGCAATGGAGGAAGGGGCAGCCCAGGAGGAGGGAGATTTGGTGTGGTCTGACAAGTGTTCTAGCTGCTGGTGGAAGACATCATTGAGGAGGTTGAAGTGATGGTGGAGGAGGAGCAGGAGAGGCTGCCCTCACAGGAGTGGGAGGAGACACCAGAGGAGCAGAGCCACGAACATTCAAGGATAGGAGCCTCGAGCGACTCACCCCCACTGGAAGTGATGGGGGCATTGGCGGCCCTGCAGGTGGAGCTGAGATCACAAATGAGATAACTCCTAAAACACATTCAGCACTTTGCCTCTCAGCACCACCTCACAAGCAGAGGTGGAAAAGGCCTCAGAGGCTTGAGGCTCAGGCAGTGGTGATTGGCTCAGAGCTGCTTTTTAGTTATCCAGGGGAGATCACCCAAGTACTTGAAGGCCAGAGTGAGTTTTCCATTAAAAACCAATTGTCTGGGGAACAAATGGGCTTGGGTAGACCTGAGCCCAAGGAAGCTGGAAGTCCATACTCAGAAACCCTGTATGCCTCTCTCTTGTCTCTGCCTCTTAATCTGGTTAACCCCCAGTCTGCCACTTGACGCCACCTTTCCTGTACACCTTCACACTCAGACTGTGCATTCAGTGACAGCTTTGTTTAGCACCTGCTTCTCACCAGATTATGTTCCAGGCACTGAACAGCTATGAGGAGACAGACAATAACCCCATCCTTCTGGAGTAGAAATTCTACCAGAGGCCAAACACTCCGTGGTGGCTCAGACAGTAAACCCTCCTCAGTTCAGTTGCTCAGTCATGTCCGATTCTTTGTGACTTCAAGAATCTGCAGCTTACAGAGACCTTGGGGCTTCTTCAGTGTGAAACTGAGGATTCAGGTTGCCAGGGCCCTGAGACCTGCTGGCATGCTGGGGCTGTCTGGGATGTCGCAGGCAGCAAGGGGCCCACCAGGCGATGAGGCTGCCTCCTTCTGTACGAAGGCAATGGAGGAAGGGGCAGCCCAGGAGGAGGGAGATTTGGTGTGGTCTGACAAGTGTTCTAGCTGCTGGTGGAAGACATCATTGAGGAGGTTGAAGTGATGGTGGAGGAGGAGCAGGAGAGGCTGCCCTCACAGGAGTGGGAGGAGACACCAGAGGAGCAGAGCCACGAACATTCAAGGATAGGAGCCTCGAGCGACTCACCCCCACTGGAAGTGATGGGGGCATTGGCGGCCCTGCAGGTGGAGCTGAGATTCACAAATGAGATAACTCCTAAAACACATTCAGCACTTTGCCTCTCAGCACCACCTCACAAGCAGAGGTGGAAAAGGCCTCAGAGGCTTGAGGCTCAGGCAGTGGTGATTGGCTCAGAGCTGCTTTTTAGTTATCCAGGGGAGATCACCCAAGTACTTGAAGGCCAGAGTGAGTTTTCCATTAAAAACCAATTGTCTGGGGAACAAATGGGCTTGGGTAGACCTGAGCCCAAGGAAGCTGGAAGTCCATACTCAGAAACCCTGTATGCCTCTCTCTTGTCTCTGCCTCTTAATCTGGTTAACCCCCAGTCTGCCACTTGACGCCACCTTTCCTGTACACCTTCACACTCAGACTGTGCATTCAGTGACAGCTTTGTTTAGCACCTGCTTCTCACCAGATTATGTTCCAGGCACTGAACAGCTATGAGGAGACAGACAATAACCCCATCCTTCTGGAGTAGAAATTCTACCAGAGGCCAAACACTCCGTGGTGGCTCAGACAGTAAACCCTCCTCAGTTCAGTTGCTCAGTCATGTCCGATTCTTTGTGACTTCAAGAATCACAGCTCATCAGGCCTCCCTGTCCATCACCAACTCCCAGAGTTTATTCAGATTCGTGTACATCGAGTCCGTGATGCCATCCAGCCATCTCATCCTCTGTCATCCTCTTCTCCTCCTGCCCTCAATCTTTCCATACATCAGGGTCTTTTCCAATCAGTCAACTCTTTGCATGAGGTGACCAAATTACTGAAGTTTCAGCTTTAGCATCACTACTTCCAAATAAATCCCAAGACTGATCTCCTTTACAATGGACTTGTTGGATCTCCTTGCAGTCCAAGGGACTCTCAAAAGTCTTCTCCAGCACTACAGTTCAAAAGCATCAATTCTTTGATGCTCAGCTTTCTTCACAGTCCAACTCTCACATCCATACATAACCACTGGAAAACAACTTTGACTAAATGGACCTTTGTTGGCCAAGTAATATCCCTTCTTTTCAATATGCTATCTAGGTTGGTCATAACTTTTCTTCCAAGGAATACTGTCTTTTAATTTCATGGCTGCAGTCACCATCTGCAGTGACTTTGGAGCCCCAAAAATAAAGTCTGACACTGTTTTCACTGTTTCCCCATCTATTTCCCATGAAGTGATTGTATAGGATGCCTTGATCTTCACTTCCTTAAACCCTCCTACCTCACGACAATTCCCAGCTCTAGGCTGCAGTGCCACTCCTCTTTCACCCTTCCCAGTCCTGATGCTCTGTACTGTTCTGAGGAGCCTCCGTGGGCCTACAGGTCTTCACACCTCAATCACTCTGCTGACACCTGATCCACCATCCAGAACCCCACTGGGACCCCCTGCGTGAGCGCCTTCCGTTCTTCCCAGGGATTGGCAGGACAGATGGCTCCTGGTTCTTGCCTTGTCAGGGTAGTATGGTTAGAACAACCCACTTTATTTAAGTTTTTAAATAGTACATTTACTCACAGAGAAAATATGTTCTTGTCAGACATGAAGTGATAACTGCTTGCGGGTGGACAGGGAGCTTCTCTGGGATTCCCTAGGACAGTGAGGCAGTGTAGCCTCGGTTCCTGGGTGCTGCCCTGCTGCACAGATGTTCAGGCCCTACTCACCTCATTCAGAGTCAGGCCAATGAGGACACAGACCCAGGAGACCAACCTCCCCTGTCCAGTTGCACAGACCAGGATGATTGCAGCCCTGGGCTCCTGCCACCAGGGCACATGAAGGCACTCACTGGCAAGCTGTCCTTTGATACTGAGGGTAACTGGCAGAAGGGGGGCCAGGAGAGCTTCTACGCACAGGTGGGCATGAGGGCCAGATGGATGGAACCACGAGATGCACTTTGACCCAAGGCCAGTCCTGCCCCCCCCCCAAAACCCAATGAGCACCTGCTCTGAGGCCCCATCCTTGACCATCCACGCCCATGCCACCCAACCCCAAGGTCAGGCTGACTCACCCCTTGCAGCAGAGGCTCACCCGAGCCCCTCCAGTTCCTAGTCCCCTTCACCTAACCTGTTAACGGTGTCCTAACCCTTGGAAACCTTCAGGCCTAGGGGACGTTCTAACTGAGTGCTTCCTCTGGGGAGGCCCCAGACCTACCCACAGTGCCCCAGGTGGCCTTGGGGCTCCTGTTCATCAATTCCAGCCCTGGGATGCTGGGCCCAGGGCAGCACTTGGCCAGCCTCTGAGCATTCCAAGTGTCCCATCTGCACGCAGGTCACTTTCACCATCACAGATGAGACCCATAAGTTCCATGGACTACCGCTGCTGAGCCTGTGGTCTTCCACCACATACAGAGGGAGAAAGTGGCTGACTGGTAGCCAGCCTGTGAGCCTGGACATGGTGCTAAGGCAGATCTAGCCACCCCCAAGCAGCAGGGCAGGCGTCTTCTTCACAGGCACCAGGGTCACACTTTCCCTGGGACATTCTGGCCACATGTCACAGGGACAGGTGTCACTTAGACTTCAGTAAAGTTGGTGCTAGTGCCTGCAAAGTGGCTATAGTCACAAGACAAGGTCAAGAGTAGTTGCCCCAGGAGTATGAGGGGTGAGGCTTGAGTATAGGAGTGGGCTTGGGGAACCACCGGGGGTACTGGGAGCACTTCTCCGCACAGCCACACAAGGACACAGCTCATGTGAAAAAAGTCTTCCAGTCTTTCCCCATGAATTTGCCATGAAGTGATGAGACCAGATGCCATGATCCTAATTTATAGAATGTTGAGCTTAAAGCAGCTTCTTTACTCTCCTCTTTCATTTTTATCAAGAGGCTCTTAAGTTCTCTTTCACTTTCCGCCATAAAAGTGGTGTCATATGTATATCAGAGGTTATTGATATTTCTCCCCACAATCTTGATTCCAGCTTGTGCTTCATCCAGGCCAGTTTTTCTCATGAGTTACCCTGTATATAAGTCAAATAAGCTGGGTGTCGACATACAGCCTTGACATACTCCTTTTCCTATTAGGAACCAGTCTGTTCCATGACCAGTTCTATCTGTTACTTCCTGGCCTGCATATAGATATCTCAAGAGTCATATCAGGAGGTCAGATATTCCCGAGCTTTTAGAAATTTCCACAGCTTATTGTGACCCACATGGTCTAAGCCTTTGACCTAGTTAATAAAGCAGAAAGAGGTTTTTCTGAAATACTTGCTTTTTTGATGATCAAGGGGATGCTGGCAATTTGATCACTGCTTCGTCTTTTGTGAAATCAGCTTGAATATCTGGAAGTTCAGGGTTCACATATTGTTACACTTGGCCTGGAGAATTTTGAGCATTACTTTGGTATTGTGTGCAATGAATGTAAATGTGTAATAGTTTTAGCATTCTTTGACAGTGGCTTTCTTTGGGATTGGGATGAAAAGTGACCTTTTCCCATCCTATGGCCACTGCTGAGTTTACCAAATTTGCTGGCATATTGAGTGCACTACTTTCACAGCATCATTGTTTAAAAATTGAAATAACTGAACTGTATTTCTGTCACTTCCACTAGCTTTGTTCATAGTGATAATTCCTAAGATCCACTTGACTTCATATTCCAGGATGTCTGGATCTTTGTGAGTGATCACACCACCGTGATTATCTTGGTCATCAAGATCTTTCTTTTGTGCAGTTTTTTTGTGTATCTTTGCCACCTATTCTTAATATCTTCTGCTTCTCCTCAGTCCATACCATTTCTGTCCTATATTGAGCCCATCATTGCATGAAATGTTCCCTTTGTATGTCTGATTTTCTTGAAGAGATCTCTACCCTTTCCCATTCTATTGTTTTCCTTGTTCTTTGCACTGATCACTGAGGAAAGCTTTCCTATCTCTCCTTGCTATTCTTTGGAACTCTGTACTCAAATGGGTATATTTTTCCTTTTGTCCTTTGATTTTCACTTCTCTGCTTTTCAGTTATCTGTAAGGCCTCCTCAGACAACCATTTTGCCTTTCTGCATTTATTCTTCCTGGGGATAGCCTTGGTCACTGCCTCCTGTACAGTGTTATGAACCTCCATACAAAGTTCATCAGCCACTCTGTCAGATCTAGTTTCTTAAATCTATTTCTCACTTATACTGTATAATCATAAGGGATATAATTTAGGTCATACCTGAATGATCTAGTAGTTTTCCCTACTTTCTTCAATTTAAGTCTGAATTTGTCAATAATGAGTTCATGATCTGAGTCACAGTCAGCTCTTGGTCTTGTTCTGCTGACTGTATAGAGCTTCTCCATCTTTGGCTGCAAGAATATAATCTATTTGATTGTGGTGTTGATCATCTGGTGATGTCCTTGTGTAGAGTCTTCTCTTGGGTTTTTGGTATAGGGTGATTGATATGACCAGTGTGTTCTCTTAAAAAAAAACTCTGTTTGCCTATGCCCTGCTTCATTCTGTACTCCAAGGCCAAATTTACCTGTTACTCCAGATATTTCTTGACTTCCTACTTTTGTATTCTAGTCCCCTATAATGAAAAGGATAGCATTTTTGTGTGTCAGTTCTAAAAATCTTGTAGGTCTTCACAAAAATATTCAACGTCAGCTTCTTCAGTATTACTGGTTGGAGCACAGACTTTCATAACCATGATATTGAGTGGTTTGCCTTAAAAATGAACAGCCATCATTCCGTCCTTTTTGAGATTGCATCCAAGCACTGCATTGTGGACTCTTTTTTTGACTATAAAGGCTACTCCATATCTCCCATGGGAATCTTGCCCACAGTAGTAGATTTTAGTTGCTGATTGCTAAAATATCAACATTCACTCTTGCCAACACCTGTTTTACCACAACCAATTTGCCTTGATTCATGCATCTAACATTCCAGGTTTATATGCAATATTCTCTTTACAGTATTCCACCATGCTTTCATCACCACTCACATACACAGCTGGGTGCTGTTTTTGCTTTGGCTATGTCTCTTCATTATTTCTGGAATTACTTCTCCACTGATCTCCAGTAACATATTGGGCACCTACTGACCTGAGGAGCTCATCATTCATTGTCCTATCTTTTTGCCTTCCATACTGTTCATGGAATTCTCAAGACAAGAACACTGAAGTGGCTTGCCATTCCTTCTCCTGTGGCCCACGTTTTGTCAGAACTCTCCACCATGATCCATCCTCTTGGGCAACCCTACACGGCATGGTTGATAGTTTCACTGCATTAGACAAGCTGTTGTCCATATGATTAGACCACTCTTTACCTTGAACATGGGTTAACTCCCCACAGGCGCCACTCCTGACCTTGGGCATGGGTTATCTCCTCATGATCCCCACTACTAAACTTGGATGTGGGGTGTCTCCTCTCAGATGCTCACTGTTCCAGCATGGCACAGCCACTGCTCACCACTGATGCTGTGTAGTGGAAATAAAACTGAAAGTTTTGGGATAAACATGCAGATACAGAACATATTTAATCCAGCTTTCTTCAAAATACCAATGAAAACAATACTTCACATTTGTTTCATGCTTTAGTTCATATCAGGTTTTTGTTGGTAACCTTTTCATGCTGCTTTCTAATAACCAATTTCACTGGTCTTTAAATATATCCTCTGGGCTCCTTCCTCAGGAGCTCTGATCTGACCTCTGGCTCTGGGACTGACATAGGGCCCTCAGCTTCTTGGAGGCAGATTAACCCCAGCCTCTCAGTCCCAATTTCCAGAGTTGTAACAAGTCATTAAGAGCACTTCATCCCTCCAACACACCTGCAAGCAGACAGCTGTTTTCAGAGCTCACCAAGTACCACAGTATAGACACCAGATCTTCTGGCAAATGTAGGGCATGACAGACAGAGGGCAGGCAGATGGGTGCTGGGCAGTGTCCACAGCCAGGAAGCCTGGATTCCTTCCAGTCCTGGGAGCCATGTTACTGCCCTGATCTTGTGTAAACCTGAAATTTTCTGACCCTCATTCCCTCCTCTCCAGGCTATCCTTCCCTGTGTCCTCAGAGGTCTCTGCCCATGTGCTCTTTTCCCAGAACTGGCTTTTAGTTATTTATTTTTTGCCTTGGAAAACCCATGAATAGATGAGCCTGGTGTGCCACAGTCCATAGGCTCACAAAGAGTCTAACATGACTTAGCTAGTAAACAACAACAACAAATAGATGAGAAAGCAATGGAAGGTTAAAAAAAGAAAGAAAGAAAAGATAAACAGAACACAAAGCAATAAAAATTCCTGTCACTGTCTTTAGAAGGTAATTGAGGACCTGCCATCACCCTAAGAAACTTTCAGATGAACACACAATTGGAAACTCTACTGTTTTCCTATATACTAACATACACATTCCTGCTATAATCTGACAGCAAAGACTTGTCAAATAACAATAATTATCATGAAAATCAGTCTCTGTTATTCATCACTATAATCTGCATTTTCAACACATATTGTGTAATATTTAATCATTGCCAGCCAGCATTTTCTAAGGGCTTCCCTCGGGGCTTAGACAGCAAAGAATCTGCCTGCAATACAAGGGACCTGGCTTTGAACTTTTACTGGGGAAAATCCACTGGGGAAGGAAGTGGCAGATGGCTAGTGACTTCAGGACGTTTGATCACTAGAAAGCTCCTGGCCCCACAAAACATTAGGTGAGTGCTCTACTAAAAGTCTCCATCTCAACACTAAGACAGAGCCACACTCCAAAGCCAGCAAGCTGTATTGCCAACCACCCCTCACCTATCCTTCAGCCAGATAGGGGTGCAGCCTTGCACATCAGCAGACTGGCTGCTCAAAGCCATGCTGAACCCATACATTCCAAACCACACTAGTGGACACAGCCAATGCCTTTCAGAAAGACACTCTCTACCTACACCTACCAAAAGTGAAGTTGCTCAGTCATGTCCGACTCTTTATGACCCCATGGACTGCAGCTTTCCAGGCTCCTCTGTCTAGGGATTTTCCAGGCAATAATACTGGAGTGGCTTCCATTTCCTTCTCCAAAACACACACACAAATCTCCACAACCAGGAAACCATCACATGGCATTGGTTGAATCCCACTCAGGAGAGGTAGACTCCATAGTTAAGAAGAACTACAGCTTTTGAACCAAGAAAGGGATCACAAACACAGTAAATTAAACAAAGCAAAATGACAAAGAAACATCCAGCAGATGATGAAACATGGCTAAAATCCAAAGGATTTAGCAACAGAAATTAACAAATGAGGCCTAGGTAACTCAAAAGCTCCAGGTATATGTCTCCTCCCTGCCTGATTATAAACAAGCTCTCTCACCCACCAGTCAAACACAGCTTAAATCTTGTTGCTTAGGAACACATAGACTGGCCCTGGCCCAAATCCATTCATGCTAGGTCAGCAAACAGACCTTCATCTGCTGGATGTTTATCTGTCATTTTGTTTGTTTTAATTCACTGTTTGTGATCCCTTTCTTGGATGAAAGGCTGTAGTTCCTCTTACCTATGGAGTCTACCTTTCCTGAGTGGGATTGAACCAGTGTCATGTGATGGTTTCCTGGTTGTTGGAATGTGTGTTTGTGTGTTTTAGAGAAGGAAATGGCAGCTTCATCCATGCCAGGTCAGCACACAGACCACCCCACCTCCATCCATGCCACCACACAAACGACAGACCACTCCACCTCCATCCATATCAGGTTAGCACACAGACCACCCCAACTCCAACCATGTCAGGTAAGCACTCAGACCACCCCAGCTTCATCCATGCCAGGTCAGCACACAGACAACCAGAGCTCCATCCATTCCAGATCAGTACACACACCACTCCTCCTCCAGATTTCCCAATCTAGGGATTTGGCAAATGGACTGGAAACCAGGAGGGAGTTAGACTTTGGAGGCCATTGGAAAATGATTATAGAACTTCCACAGGACTAGGGAAACAGACTCATGGAAGGCACAATAAACCTTGTGTGCACTAGGGACCCAGGAGAAAGGATCAGTGGCCCCACAGGAGACTGAACCATACTTGCCCATGAGTGCCCAAGGGCCTCAGAGGAAGTGCGGTTCAGTCTTGGCCTCCTGCAGTGTCAGGGACACTGGGACCTTTTGAAGGAAGTCACCATTGTCTTCATACCTGCACCATAGTTTGGTCTCAGGTGAAACAATAGAGAGGGCCACAGTCCAACTCATCAAAAGAAAGCCATGTTGACGGGTGTTTAATATTCATAAGCTCCAAGCGTTTCTAAGTAAACAACAACTAATCTCCTGGAGTCTCCTAGGCATGGTCATCAAAAAACTTTCATAACTGGATAGACTATCATGAAGCCAATTTTTACGAGTACCTTTAGCTCACACTTTAAAAATTTCACGTAAAAATATGCCAAAATTGCTAAATATTAGGGAAGGTTGTTCGATATCACCTCACACCAATCAGAATGATGATTGTCAAGCACTCTACAAAGGTTAAATCTGCCCAATGCCATGAAGAAAAGGGAACCATCCACCTCCATTGCTAAAATAAAACTAGGAGATAGCCACTATGGAGGAGAGCATGGATGTGCATCAATAATAAAAAAGAGAATGTAATTAAAATATCCCTCAAACCACACACAAATATCATCTTCAAAGAAGATAAAGATCTCAATGTCAGGCAGATGCTATGCAATTTTGAGGACAATATGGGGGGAGGGGGCGTGCTGCAACATCAAATTTTCCGATTGTGCCCAGAATAAGGAAAAAATGAAGCAAAACTAAAAAACAGGGCTAAATTAACCTTAAAAGCGTTTGCACAGCAAAGGAACCCTAAATGAAAGAGAAAGACAGTCCTCAGAGTGGAAAAAAAAAAGAAAATATTTGCAAGTAGAGACATTCATAAGGAATAAAGAAGATGGGGTACATAGACCATGAACCATTACTCAGACATAACAAGCAGGAAAGACTGCCATGAGAGGCCTCAGAAGAGATGACCATAGCAAGTGAGGTGAGGGAGACAAAGAGGGATATTAGCATAAGATATCACTTGTAGCTGGGGACTAAAAATGGATACATATGAACTTTACCAAAGAGAAACAGTCTCACAGACTCAGAAAATAATCAATGGTCCCCGGGGGGAGGGGGAGGGACAAAACCTGTGGACAGGGAGTAAAGAACTGATTCAATCAATAAGGAGGCTAATATTATTAAAATATAACAACAACAATCCCCCAGGAACCACTGTGTAAACAGGAATCCTATTCAACAATGTAACATCCTATATCAGAAAAAAACTGGAAGAAAAGGTCTACACATCTATGTGCAAGTGAATCAAATTACTGTTGATCCAAATAAAAACAAAAGATACCCAGAACGCTGTCATTCAAGTAAATATGCCAATTCAAATTAGGGAATAAAAGCACAAAAAAAGCCATGGTGACCCAAATGTTGTCACATCCCTGAAGTGTGAGCTGGTTTTGGTCCCAAGATGGAGGATCTCAGTGCAGATGGAGCTGGGAGCATGGGGCAGAAAATGTGACCCCACAATGGAGCTGGGGTGCCTCCTTTCCTCTGCATGAGCATCCAGTCTGCAGATGCAGGTGGAACCTCTTGCAGGGAAACCAAGCCTGCATCACCCAAGAACTGGTAGAGCCTCCAGGCTGGAACAGGTTTACAAGGTCCCCTGGCCACTCTATGTCCCCTAGGCTGGGGTTCCTATCACCAGCCTCTGTCCTTAGGGTCACTCAACCTACAGATGACAGCACCCTCTGCAGAGTGGTGTCCACAAACTGGAATGTGTCCTGGGGACCCTGGGTAAAGGGAAGGAGAAATGAGACTCAAGCCTTAGCACATTCCACTGTAGCTGACAATTAATTAACATAGAATTCCATGAGCCTCAATGACTAAGGACTAGAGGGGCAGGAAGCAATGTTGTTTCCTTAGAACTGTCCTACTCTTTGCAATCCCATGGAATGCAACAGGCCACTATGTATTAAATCCATGCGAATCAAGACTCCCATGAAAAATCCTCTCCCACAAGTCAGAATGGCCAGTTTAAAAATCTACAGAGAATAAGGGTTATAGAGGATGGGGTCAAATGGGGATTCTCCTACACTCAGTGGGGATGTAAAATGGTGCAGAAACTATCAAAACCAGCAAGGAGGTTATTTTTCAACTACACACTCAGAAATCACATGGTCCTACAATCCCATATCTGGGTTCAGTTCAGTTCAGTCCTGAGTCGTGTCCGACTCTCTGTGACCCCATGAATCACAGCATGCCAGGCCTCCCTTCTCCATTACCATCTTCCGGAGTTCACTCAGACTCATGTTCATCGAGTCCTTGCTGCTATCCAGCCATATCATCCTTGGTCGTCCGATCTCCTTCTGCCCTCAATCCCTTCCAGCATCAGAGTCTCTTCCAATGATTCAATTCTCTGCATGAGGTGGACACAGTACTGGAGTTTCAGCTTTTGTATCATTCCTTCTAAAGAAACCCCAGGGTTGATTTTCAGAATGGACTGGTTGGATCTCCTTGCAGTCCAAGGGACTCTCAAGACTCTTCTCCAACACCACAGTTCAAAAGCATCAATTCTTCGGCGCTCAGCCTTCTTCACAGTCCAACTCTCATATCCATACATGACCACAGGAAAAACCATAGCCTTTACCAGATGGACCTTAGTCTGCAAAGTAATGTCTCTGCTTTTTAGTATGCTATTTAGGTTGATCATAACTTTCCTTCCAAAGAGTAAGTGTGTTTTAATTTCATGGCTGCAGTCACCATCTGCAGTGATTTTGGAGGCCCCAAAAATAAAGTCTGACACTGTTTCCACTATTTCCCTGTGTATTCCCTATGAAGTGATGGGACCAGATGCCATATCTTCATTTTCTAAATGTTTCACTCTCTTCTTTCACTTTCATCAAGTTGCTTTTTTCTCCTCTTCACTTTCTGCCATAAAGATGATGTCATCTGCATATCTGAGATTATTGATATTTCTCCCAGCAACCTTGATTCCAGCTTTTGTTTCTTCCAGTCTATCATTTCTCATGATGTACTCTGCATATAAATTAAATAAGCAGGGTGACAATATACAGCCTTGACATACTCCTTTTCATATTTAGAACCAGTCTGTTGTTCCATGTCCAGTTCTAACTGTTGTTTCCTAACATGCATACAGATTTCTCAAGAGTCAGGTCAGGTGGTCTGGTATCCCCATCTCTTTCAGAATTTTCCACAGTTTATTGTGATCCACACAGTCAAAGGCGTTGACATAGTCAATAAAGCAGAAATAGATGCTTTTCTGGAACTCTCTTGCTTTTTCCATGATCCAGTGGATGTTGGCAATTAGATCTCTGGTTATTCTGCCTTTTCTAAAGCCAACTTGAACATCTGTATGTTCACGGTTCATGTATTGCTGAAGCCTGGCTTGGAGAATTTTGAACATTACTTTACTAGCATGTGAGGTGAGTTGCAATCTTGATTCCAGCTTGTGTTTCTTCCAGTCCAGCGTTTCTCATGATGTACTCTGCATATAAGTTAAATAAGCAGGGTGACAATATACAGCCTTGACATACTCCTTTTCATATTTAGAACCAGTCTGTTGTTCCATGTCCAGTTCTAACTGTTGTTTCCTAACATGCATACAGATTTCTCAAGAGTCAGGTCAGGTGGTCTGGTATCCCCATCTCTTTCAGAATTTTCCACAGTTTATTGTGATCCACACAGTCAAAGGCGTTGACATAGTCAATAAAGCAGAAATAGATGCTTTTCTGGAACTCTCTTGCTTTTTCCATGATCCAGTGGATGTTGGCAATTAGATCTCTGGTTATTCTGCCTTTTCTAAAGCCAACTTGAACATCTGTATGTTCACGGTTCATGTATTGCTGAAGCCTGGCTTGGAGAATTTTGAACATTACTTTACTAGCATGTGAGGTGAGTACAATTGTGTGGTAGCAGTTTGAGCATTCTTTGGCATTGCCTCTCTTTGGAATTGGAATGAACACTGACCTTTTCCAGTCCTGTGGCCACTGCTGAGTTTTCAAAATTTTCTGGCATATTGAGTGCAGCGCTTTCACAGCATCATCTTTCAGGTTTTGAAAGAGCTCAACTGGAATTCCATCACCTCTCCTAGCTTTGTTCATAGTCAGACCCAGGAAAAATCAGAATTCATAGTGACCTGTGCACCTTGATTGGCAGCTCAATTGGCAATGGCCAAGAACTAAAATTGTTGCTGGCCAAAATCTTGGCTTTTTCTGTCCAGTGAAGCAGAATAAAAAAATACAGAAACAGAGTTTGAAGGAGATATGAAGGTGCCTTTTATTTTCAAGCCAGCAGAGAGAGAAACACAGCAGGGTCATATCTCAAGGACTGAGTACCCTCCCATCCCCCTGCCCCCACCCTGCCTATGAAGAGTCTAGGGGCTTATATAAAGGAAGGGCTCATGGTCAGGTGTCAATGATCTCTTCCTCGTGCATTTTTCAAAGACAGTCTTAGACTGAATTCAATAACCCAGCAACTGACTCTGGCCATTGGGGTAGCTCGGTGGCATTCTTACTGATATTTAAGTACAAGGGGAAGGGTGTTGTAAGGGTAACCACCACATAGGTGATGTATTTAGCATAGAGTCCAAGGAAAAAAATGTTACTCTTACCTTCTGTATAATTAGGGGGCAGAAAAGCAAACTTAGTCACAGACATTCAGAGTTATGAGCAGTTAAAGTAAAAAAACTAGGAATGTTTAGGCCTGCTCACTTTGTTCTCAAAAAAGGGAAATAATAAAATACTCATTTATCTCTCTCTCTTTTTTTCCCCTTTCCTTTGCATGTATTCTCAGTCACTTTAGTCATGCCCAACACTTTGTGATCCCATGGACTGTAGCCTTCCACAGTCTCTGTCCATGGGATTCTCCAGGCAAGAAAACTGGAGTGAGTTGACATGTCCTTCTCCAGGGGATCTTCCTCACCCAGGGACTGACCCACTTCTCCTGCACTGGCAGGTAGATTCCCTACTGGCTGGGCCACCAGAGAAGCCCTCACTGCAGCAAATTCAACAAAGTTATTCATCGACAGGAAAATGAAGTCAGAGTGGTGCAGCCCTGCAATAGAATGCCACCCCAGCCTTGAATCACAATGGAATAATGCCAGTGGCAACAGCATGGATGGATAGAATGAATACTATACTAAGTGAAGGAAGGCCGATAGAGAAAGACATATTACAGAAGGTATCACTGACAGGTATCTTCTTGAAATTAATGCAAATGTAGTCTATCACACAGTAGAAACAGACTCACAAACTTAGAAAAGCAGCTTATGCTTATTAAAAAAAATAAAGTTAGGGATGAGGGATAAATGAAGAGTTTGCAAGTAACAAACAGTTGTTAACATACATCAAACAGATAATGAGGAAAAATAGTGTTGACTAGCAAAGTGCAGCCTAATATAGACACTGTACTCTTCTCTCTGGTGAAAATGAATCCAAAATGATAAATGGCTGTGTATCTCTGCATCTAGCTCCTATAGAACTGAAATAAACACAGTCACAGAAAAAACATACTTTGAAATATAACAAAAATGAATGCACAGAAAAATAAATTTACAGCAGGATCCTCTATGACCAATCCCCCAGAGTCATAGAAATAAAAGCAAAAATAAACAAATGTGACCCGATTAAATTTAAAAGGTTTTGCACAACGAAGAAAAGAAAACCAAGGTGAAAAGACAGCCTTAAGAATGGGAGAAAATAAGAAAAATTGAAGCAACTGACAATTAATCTCAAAAATATGCAAGCAGCTCCTACAGCTTAATTCCAGAAAAATAAATGACCCAATCAAAAAATTCCTCAAAGATGTAAACAGACGTTTCTCCAAAGAAGACATACAGATGGCAAGAAAACACATGAAAAGATGCTCAACATCTCTCATTATCAGAGAAAAGCAAATCCAAACCACAATAAAGTACCATCTCATGCCAGTCACAATGACTGCTATCAAGAATTTACAAGCAATAAATGCTGGAGAGGGTGTGGAGAAAAGGGAACTAACTCTCTCAGACTGTTGATGAGAATGCAAACTAGTGCAGCCACTATGGAGAACAAGGTGTATATTCCTTTAAAAACTGGAAATCGAGCTGTCATACAACCCAGCAATTCCACTGCTGGGCATACACACTGAAGAAACCAGAAGTGAAAGAGACATGAGTACCCCAGTGTTCATCACAGCACTGCTTACAATTGCCAGGACATGGAAGCAACCGACATGTCCATAGGCAGATGAATGAATAAGAAAACCTGGTACATATGCACAGTGGAATATTACTCAGCCATTAAAAAGAATGCATTTGAATCAGTTCTAATGAGGTGGATGAAACTGGATCCTATTATACAGAGTGAAGTAGGTCAGAAGGAAAAATACCAATAAAACATATTAACACATATACATGTGGAATTTAGAAAGATGGAAATGATGACCCTGGATCTGAGACAGTAAAAGAGACACACATGTAAGGAATCGACTTTTGGACTCTGGGAGGAGGCAAGGGTGGGATGATTTGAGAGAATGGCATTGACATATGCATATTACCATATGTGAAATAGATCACCAGTCCAGGTTTAATGCATAAGACAAGGTCCTCAGGACTGATAAATTGGTATGGCCTTGAGGGATGGGATGTGGAGGGAGGTGGGAAGAGGCTTCAGGATGTGGAACACATGTACACCTATGGTTGATTCATGTTAATGCATGACCAAAACCACCACAATACTGTAAAGTAATCAGCCTCCCATTAAAATAAATTGATTAATTAAAAAAAATCAATTTAGAAGTGGAGTGTGAAGCAAAAGCATTGGAGATGCCTTGTGTCCATTTTTGTAAGAGCAACTCTAAAAGCTATGTTCAGTTCTGTTCAGTGGCTCAGTCGATCTGACTCTTCACAATCCCATTTGCAGCAGTCCAGGCCTCTCTGTTGATCACTGACTCCTAAAATTTACCCAAACTCATGTGCATGGAGTCAGCGATGCAATCCAAACATCCCATCCTCTGTCACACCCCCTTGTCCTCCTGACTTCAATCTTTCCCGGCATAATATATGTATGTGTGTGTGTTCTTGTGCACAGGAGGGGCTGGAGGGTTGGGACCACCTGGGGAAAAGGAGGTGCCCACCCAGCCTCTCCACGTGAAAGTTGAGTCCCTGTGGGTCAGAGCATGGAGCCAGAGAGAGCCCTTGGACTTTGGCTCATAGAGCACAGTGACAAGCCCCTCATGAATCCTGAGCCACTGCTGACCCTGTGCTGGCCAGTGTCACTGGGGGAGGACACCTGATGACCCACATATTGTGTCCTGCCCTTATACTGAGGGGGTGGACCATGGGCTGGTTGGAGTGGATGGACATTTTTGCAGCCCAGGAAGTGCTTGGGGGACCCAGTGAGCATTTTAGGGGGTTGGCAAGTTTGGGGTACCTAGTGAGCACTTCAGGAGACTGCTGAGTTTGGGGGTCTGAGCAAAGATCTAGGATCCTGGTGTTTGTGAAGAGGCCCTGCATTGCTTCATCCATTTATTTGCTTGAGAACTATTCCCTGAGGGACTCTGTGCCAATCTCCACACACAGACATGTGTGAGGTCACACGGAACCTTCTCCAGTGTCTCACTGTGGGCCCATGGGGGCAGAACCTGACCTCACTGGCACACGCCCCACCTGCTCACCTGAATGGACTGAGAATGCAGAGGGTGCAGCAGACCTACAGGAAGCGGAAGCCACCAGGGTGTGCAGGTGCACCCAGCTTGCTTCCCGGGTTGCTGTCTGAGGCCCCAAGGCTGGGTGGCACTACTGCCGAGCACTCCTGAATCTGCACTTGGAAAGCAGGCAGCTGGGGTTCACAGACAAAGAAAAGAGGGTGAGTGACCCACATCTATGTACTTGGGAGAGGAGAGACAGTCTTGCACATACAGGATGGGTGTCCACAGGTGATAGGACATTATTCCTCCCGTCACAGTGAAACCACCACCATCTTAGGCCAGCACAAATGGGAGAATAAAGGGCTTGTGACACACTGACCTGAATTCTGATGGAATAGAGGTCCAGGAGTGTGGAGATAAGAGGGCTCAGGAGTGGGCAGGTGACCTGTGTTATGAGGAGAATTGTGGACAAGACACCCAGTGGGCAGGTGACCTGTATTATGGGGAGGTCTCCTCTGTTAACAGAAAACAGACACACACTCACAGCTGTCCCAAGGATGGTGACACAGACACACAAATGGAGCCCTATGTGATGGGACACACACATCGACAAGTTCTCTCCATGGTGCTGTACTTGGAGTTTTGACATACTGTTTTGCTGTGTGTTCTACTTGCATTTCATTGAATATTTGGATTAGAAAAGAGACTTATTCTGAAGGGTTATTGTGAATAGGAAAGGAGACTATTACAGGATGATAAGAGTCCTTCAGGAAGGTCTATTACTCTAGAGAGGGATGATTACATAGAGATAGGGCTTTATTTGTACAAGAGGCCATGATACTGTAGAGAGGTGACTAATATGATAGAGGGGAAATACAACAATAATTGGGGCTGTGATTATGTAAGGGGGGATGTTACTGCAGAGAAAGCGAAAGTCAGTCGGTCTTATCTGACTACACAGGCCATGGAATTATCCAGGCCAGAATACTGGAATGAGTAGCCTTCCATTCTCCATGGAATCTTCCTAACCCAGGGAATGAACCCAGGTCTCCCACAATGCAGGCAGATTCTGTACCATCTGAGCCACCAGGGAAGCCCTACTGTGGAGAGGGGACTCAATAAAGAAGGATCCTTACTGTAGTGAGAGACTATTACTGTGGAGGCAGAAATTAATAATAGGAGGAGTCTGATATCATGGGGGCTGTTATGCAGGGGAGGGGCTATAACAATAGAGAACTATTATAATAAAGGGAACTATTACAATAGAGGGGAACAATTCTGTAGAGGGAGACTTTAAAGAAGTTCAGTTCAGTTCAATCTCTCAGTAGTGTCCAACTCTTTGTGACCCCAAGAACCACAGCACAGCCAGCCTCCTTATCCATCACCAACTCCTGTAGTCCACCCAAACACATGGTCATTGAGTTGGTGATGCCATCCAACCATTTCATCCTCTGTCGTCCCCTTCTCCTCCTGCCCTCAATCTTTCCGTACATCAGGATCTTTTCCAGTGAGTCAGCTCTTCACATGAAGTGGCCAAAGTATTGGAGTTGGAGTTTCAGGTTTAGCATCAGTCCTTCGAATGAACATCCACGACTGATCTCTTTTAGGAGGGACTGGTTGGATCTCCTGGCAGTCCAAGGGACCCTCAAGAGCCCTCTCAAACACTACAGTTCGAAAACCTCAATTCTTCGGCACTCAGCTTTCTTTATAGTGCAACTCTCACATCCATACATGACCACTGGAAAAACCATAGCCCTCACTAGACAGACCTTTGTTTATTAAGTAATGTCTCTCCTTTGCTGTATTACAGAAGAGGTAGAACCATTTATGGAGGGAGGACTCTTACCATATAAGAAGGCTATTACAACAGAGTAGGACTCTCACTGTTGAGAGAGGGCTATTATAGCATATGTGAGACTATTACAGTAGAGGATGGTCTATCATTGTAGAGGAGGACTATTAGTGAACAGAGGGGACTACAACAAAGAGAGAGGGACTATTATAATAGAAGAGGACTATTACCTTAGGTAGGGGGGACTATTATAATGAGTGGGGATCTATTACTGCAGACAGGGTCTATTACAATAGAAAGGGACAACTGAAATTGAGGAAGACTATTACTATAGAATGGTAACTACTAAGATAGTAAAGGGACTATTAATATAGAGTAGGGTCAGCAGAAGTGGACTATTAGCATAGAGGGGAAACTATGACAATAGAAACAGCACTGTAATAGTAGAAGCGGGACTTTGACTGTGGAAGGGGAATACTGACAACAGAAAGAGATTACTAGATGAGAGACTACTACCACAGAGACAGGCTTATTACAATAGGTAGTGAACTATGACAGTAGAGGGGGACATTTACTGTAGAGGGAGATTACAGCAATGGGAGACTTTTACTCTAGAATGGGGATGTTAGAGGCAGACTATTACAATTTAAGGGCACTACTACAATCAAGGAAGACTATTATTCCAGAGAGGAGACTATGGCAGTACCCTACTGTGGAAGGGGAAATAATAGAGGAAGTAACTATCACTATATAGTAGGACTATGACATTGGGAGGGCCATTTCAGTACATGAGAGACTTTACTGCAGAGGGCGACTATTACAATAGAAAGTGAAGTATGACAATAGAGACAGGACCATTAGTGTATGGGGTGGAGGACTATGACAGTAAAGCAGAACTATTTCTCTATTACTCTTGCCTTCCCTGGTGTCTCAGGCAGTAAAGGTGTCTGCCTACAATGTGGGAGACCCGGGTTCAATCCCTATGTCAGGAATATCCCCTGGAGAAGGAAATGGCAACCTATTCCAGTGGGCAACCCACTCAAAACTTGCCTGGAGAATCCCATGGATGGAAGAGTTGGGTAGGTTACAATCCATGGGGTAACAAAGAGTCGGACACGACTGAGCAACTTCACTTTCACTTTCATTACTCTATTAGATCTCAAATAGAAAACTGTTACCCTATAAGGGGAACTGTTACTATGACAATAGAGAGGAGCTGATACTGTAGAAGAGGAACCATTACTATGGGGGAGGGGGAGTTATGACAAAAGAAGAGGAGTAATACAATGAAGGGGGACTATTACACAGGGGTGACTATGACAGTAGAGGAGCACAGTTACTGTAAAAGTGAAGCTTTGAGAATAGAGGGCTATTACTCTAAACACTAAGACATTAGTGTCGGTTGATCAGTCATGTCTGACTCTTTGTGACTCCATGGACTGACCATATGGAGCCAGCAAAGCCCCTCTGTCCATGGGATTCTGCAGCTTAGAACACTGGAGTGGGTTACCATGCCTTTCTCCAACTGATATTAGAGGGAGCTGTTGCTCTAGAAGGGGAACTATTACTGTAGAGGGGAGAGTATGACAATAGAAGGAGAGTATTACTGTAAAGTGGGGGGACGATGACAACAGAAAGGAACTATTACTATAGAGTACAGAACTATTACTATTACTATACTATTACTATAGACCTTAAGAATAGAGACAATCCCTGTCCATGAAGAGCAGTAAACACAAAAATAAAGTTGCAGGCATGTGCTTGCCATGAAAGGAGTCCTGATGGCATGCAGACCACCAGGACACCCACCCATAACAGGAAAAAGGTCACACTCAGACCCTGACTGGAGGCATTCCCAGCTTCTTAGCTTCTCAGGAGGGTGCTTTATCCTGGGAGCTTGTCCAGTAACTTTTACTCAAGCAACACTCACCAGATGGAGAGACTGCCTCTGGGGAGTGAAGGGCATGTGACCTTGTGCCTGGATTCCATAGTCCCTAGCATGGAAGCCCCCATACCTGGAGCCTACAACCTCAACTGAGCCCCTCTCAGCTCCAAGAGGAGGGGCTGGTGCACAGTTCAAGGAAGGGGGACCCTCTGGAAGGGGTAACAAGCGCTAGCCTCAGGGAGGACATACTTCAGCTGCTGGAGTCTGTCTATTGGTCCCCGTCTCCCCCTTCCCTTGCTCCCCCTCAAACCCTCCCCTCGTTCTACTTCTGTTTGTCTCTCTTCATGTCTCTGTCCATTTCTCTCTGTGTTTCATTTTCTTTGTCTCTAGAGCACTTCTCTGCTCTCTACCATCCTACCCTCCCTTCTGCTGGAGAGAAGTCTGCAGGTACAGTTTCCCAGAGCCACGCCTTTGCACTGCCAGTACTGGGTCTTCTGCTTCTCCTGTTTTAGTTATGCAAAGCCCTATTTCCTTCACCAGATCACCCAGGCTCGGCCTCCAGTGGGCTGGCAGGTGAGCTTGCCCAGCTCCTTCCTGTGCCATAAAGGTGAACTCAGACTGGATGTTGGCGCTGAGTTCTTGGCTCTGGGATATGACCCTGCACTACCTGTCCATCCCAGGTGAGGCCCCTCAGGCTTGACTCAGTGGGGATGCGGCTGCAAGATGGGTCCGAGTGTGGGAATCCTTACAGACAAATATGCAAACATGCAGGTGCACACAGGAACACTGAACTCACACACACACATGCAAATGGAACACACACACACACACATGCAAACACACACACACCAAACACACATGCACACATACAGCACACATATACATACATATACCAGCACCTTCCCTTATCTGTCTACTTTATCCCATTCAACCCAGAAGATAAGTGAACCCCCAATTGCCTGCCTTCAGGACACAGGCCTCCCTAGGGGGCAGGGTTGTGTTTTCTCAGCCACTCTGTCCTACTCCTGGGGACCCCTCAACTTTCCACACATGTTTTCCATCAGAGATTTTGCAGCACCTTCTGCACTTGAGCCTGGAGGGCCCATACTTTCAGGGGGCCACCCGTCCCCAAAACAACCTGATAAGTGGTACCAGAACTATCTAATTAAAATGAGGAACCTCTGACTCCAGCCAGTTTGGTTGCAAAAAGTGCGGCAAAGCACAGCTATGGGCAGGCATCTTGACTTGGGGATTCCCGGTAGTGATCAGGCAGGCGGGCACTTCCAGGGTGACACTGCTGTGCTCAGGACCTCAGACAGGTGGCCACCAGACATCGTGGACTGTGAGGGAAGGGCCCCTGCCAGACAGAATTCTGCTCATCTCCTCAAGGTGCAAATGTTCCCCATTCTCCACCAGCACTCCCTGGCTGTGCAGACACTGGGCCCTGCCGTGACTCTATGACCCTGGGCAATGCCCACTGGGAGCCCACATGGACAGTTGGACAAACAGTAAGTGGTGTTTTCTATGGAAGGCAGCTTTAGACTCTTCTCTCCCTCTCAATAGCTGTGGGGTTCTATGCCAGCCAACCCACCTCCCTGGAAGAAAGAGCCGCCATACAGCTCTTACCTTGATTGTGTGAAGCAGACAGGGAAGAGTGGACCCAGTCTCTCAGCCCTTCCAGGTGCTTCCCACTGGTAAGTCTGTGGGGGCCCCACAAGGAGGAGGATTCTAAGACTTCAGGCCTGCTGCATCCACAGAGGGGCCCTTGACCACTCTCCTTTCTGTATCCCTTACAAAAGCACTTGTGATGCCTCTCCTCCAAGCCCAGGCACCACTCATCTGCTTCTGTCTTGGTAACTTGGCCTGTTCTGGACACCTCTTATAAATGGACATATAAAATGTGTCCTTCTGCATCTGCTTCTCTCATTGACCATTGTGTGTTCAACGTCCATCCATGATGTAGCCTGTGTCAGAACTTCACTCCCTTTCATGGTGACTCATACAGCACTGTGTGCATGGACCACATGCTGCTGACCCACCCATCCATCCATCCACCCACACAGCCACCCATCCACTCATCTCTGTCTATCCACCCACTCACCTATCCATCTACCCATCCATCCATCTAACCACTCACCCATCCACCCACCCATCCATCCATAAATCCACCCATCCATCAACCATTCCATCATCCACCCATCCACCCATGGATCCATCCACTCACTCATCATCCATTCATCCATCCATCCACTAATGTATCCACCCATCCATCCACTCTTCTGTAACATCATCAAATAAAATTATATAATGAACTTGTTAATCCTCCTTCTCATAGCTTGACCCTGAGAATAAATAAGGAAAAAAAGAAAGAAAGAAAAAAGAGAGAGAGAAAGAAATAAAGCTAGTCCAAACCTATGTTCAGAGACAGAAGGGAAGGATTTCTGGATTGTCCCTAGGTGACTGCTGAAGTGTGAACCTCTCCACACTGTCTCTGAAACAGATCACATAAATTTAAAAGGAAAAAGAATAATTGAAACCATACATAAATGACCACAACATTGGCATCACAAAGAGCCTGAAAATACTATGAATAACTTCAGAGTCTGTCTGTGCTCAGTTGTGTCTGATTCTTTGCAGCCTGATGAACTGTACCCACCAGGCTCCTCTATCCATGGGATTCTCCAGGCAAGAATAATGGAGTAGGTTGTCATTCCCTTCCCAGGGTATCTTCCCAACCCTGGGATTACCCCTGCAACTTATATGCCTCCTGCTTTGCCAAGAGGGCCCTTTGCCATGAGCAACACCTGGGAAACAACAAACCATAAAATCAAAAGCCATCTCAAGTCTTTCCTGTCCAAAAACGGGATTCCTTAAATAGATTGACTTTCACTTTCTCACATCCACAGAGACCCTATTTTGAGACAAGATTCAATTCCCAGGACTCAGTGGATATGACTTTCAGGACTCCCCCATAACCAATGGCACCATAGCTATGCATCCTTAGGGCGGCTTGTGGAGACAGAGGACAGGCTCAGGGGGTGACATGTCCCCCGCCTGGTTTGCCTGCAAGAGCCACAGCACAATGACCTATTGCATGAACAGGAAGTCACCCATCTCTCACAAGGAGTCTCTCTCACTTCTGGGCACAATGCTGCCATGTTTCACCCTGTCCTTAGTGCTTAAGTGGTCCTCCACACAAGTGAGGGTCTGCGGGTATGCCCAGACTCTGGACTCAGCTCCAGCCGCTAGTGTCACACACAGGGGGTGGTGTCCTTTTCCCTCTTGGGGAAACAGGGTTGAGAACAAACCTGCTGTAAAATAGAATTCTTTACTCGCTCAGTCACGTCTGCCTCATTGCGACCCCATGGATTACAGTCTGCAGGCTTCTGTGCCCATGGGATTCTGCAGGCAAGAATCTGGAGTGGGTTGCCATACCCTCCTCCAGGAGATCTTACCCTCCCAGAGAGCCTCCCAGAAAGGTAGGAAAGGAAACATCTTTACTGTGGAACCAGCCTAAAGCCAGAATGGGGACTCATGGACTTCCAGCATCAGTGACTGAGTTCACAGAGGCTGGGGGAGCTGGGAGGGGAAGGGAGAGGCTGGGTCCCACCCTTTGTGTGCTGACCTGACACCAGAGCTCCTTCCTGGTCCCAGATAAGCAAGAACTGAGTTCCCATGTCCTCTAAGGTGGCTTTACGTTTGCAGCCCTGCACCCCTTCCAGGGAGATTTTCTTGGTGGCTCAGAGGGTAAAGAATAAGCCTGCAATGCATGGGACCCGGGATTGATTCCTGGATTGGGAAGATCCCATGGAGGAGAAAATGGAACCCCACTGTAGTATTCTCACATGGGAAATCTCATGGACAGAGGAGCCTGGCAGGCTAGAGTTCATGTGGTCACAGAGACTCAAGACGACTGAAATGACTGAGAGCACATGCACATACTCACACCCCTCCCCTGTAGTGCTTCTCCAGGGTGGATCGGGGGTTTTATGGGGTGGAGAGAAGCTGGGGTGGGATGCAGTCATCGTGGAAGATGGGCAGGAGTCAATAGCAGGGGCCCTGTTTGTTAGGAGGGGGCACCCAATTCACAGTGGTCCTGTCACTGGCACACATGTTAGTTAGAGGATGGATGCAAGATGGTGTAGAAAACCTATCTGAGTCCTAGTGCCTGCAGAAGCACTGGATGGGACAGATGGCCCCCACCTTCCTGTACCTGCACTTGAGGGGCACACATATTCCTGGTTTATCTGCTCCCAGGCTGGTGCTCCAATAGGACAAGAGGCTGTCAAGCACAGCTCTTACCTTGTGGAATTGCTTCCTCCTGGGATGTCCCCAGTTGCTGGAATCCTCCTCAGGGGATCCAATTGGCAGAGAGCCAGAGCTGGAATGTAGACAAACTATATTCCTGCTTGCATCAGGTGCCTACAGCCTGGCCTTAAGAGCTCACACCCAGAGGAGGGAGTGAGCAGCAGGGGTTCCACCAGAGCCCGGGTGTCCTGCTGGGCTGGGGTCCCTCTGCTTTGATGGTTCCTTGGTGTGGGTACCTCTGTTCTGTGTCACTCCAAGGCAGGGTCCCCTCCATCCTGGGGGACCTCAGTGCCATGGTCACAAGTGTTATGGCTGCCAAAGAGACCTGCGTGTGTGTGGGGTGTCGGACACAGGTGGTGGTTTTCAGGCGTTGTTTAAGATCAGTGGCTACAGGAGCACTTCATTTAATCTTTGTAGAGTTGGATGGAAAGTACCTGACAATAGCTGGAAATATTCATAAGAGTCTGTTTTTTCTTTTAATTTGGATTGGGGGGCAGGACTCTGACTTCCTTTCCCTTTTTTAATACTTATATATTTTTCTTTCTCCATTATGACTCTGTGTAGAGAACACAGTAACATTTTCTGCTATTGCTGCCTCTGTTAAGTCACTTCAGTCATGTCTGACTCTGTGTGATCCCAAAGATGGCAGCTCAACAGGATGCCCTTTCCCTGGGTTTCTCCAGGCAAGAACACTGGAATGGGTTGCAATTTCCTTCTCCAATACATGAAAGTAAAAAATGAAAGTGAAGTCGTTCAGTCATGTCTGACTGTTTGAGACTCTATGGACTGCAGCCTACCAGCCTCCCCTGTCCATGGGAGTTTTCAAGCAAGATTACTGGAGTGGGGTGCCATAAAGTTAGTATTAGTTTTTCCTATTTATTTTATTTTGGATAGAGAAAATCTGTTATTTTCTTCCCCATTTTTTATCCTTAGGTTTTTTCTTTCTTTCTTTCTTTTTCCATTATGACTCCTTTAGAGGACACAGTACATTCTCTGCTATGAATTTATATTAGGTCTTCCCTGGTGGCTCAATTGGTAAAGAATTTGCTTGCAATGAGGGTGATGTGTGTTTGATCCTGGGTTGGGAAGATCCAGAGAAGGGAAATAACCCACTCCAATAATCCTGACTGGATAATTCCATGGTCAGGGGGACTGGAGGGCTATAGTTCACCGGATTAAAATGAGTTGGAAACAACTAAACAACTCTCACTTTTCAATTTATGTTAAAATTATTTTTTGCTTTTTCCTGTCTATTTGTGTGGTAGACAAATGTTTAATCCTTTTGTTCTCTTCCCTTGATTCATTTTTACCTTTCCTAGTGCTGTTTGTGGGGGTGTCTATAGACCTCTGTGGGTCTATTTTGTCCTCACGTCCAAGGTTCCAGCTTGGGTGTTGTGGAGCCTGGGCTGTTGAATTCCCTGTGAGCTTCCACCTAGGGACTGCCTAAGGGGAGGGTGAGGCTCAACTTAGCAGGAACACCCCCTCAAGACCACAGTCTGGACCTGGGCTCTTTGCTCCACAGAGATTCTGGAGACCCTGTCCCAGAAGCAGGGTCTCAACCCCAGAAGCACCAACATGGCTACAGTGGCCAATGTAGCCCTCAGTTGGGAGTCCTCAGTGAATGCAAGACCCCTGAGTGGGAGGCCGCCCTCTGTGCCCAGCACAGATGACTAACCTCTGTGTGCAGGTGCTGAGCATCAGGAAGCACCTGGATGTTGGCATGAGGACCTGCAGGTGGTGCACATGAAGGAGGGCACCGAGAGGGACCTGCACTCTGGCCACATGGTGTACGTGACGGCCCTCATGGAAGTGGGGTGGGGGCAGGGGTACAGACAGGGGGGTCCACAAGCCAGGGAAACCCACTTCTGGTCCAGGCAGGAGGGGGAGGGCCTCTAAGGCAATGGGCACACGTCCACTCAAATGGACATGTGTCAGAAGAGTCTGACCTCTAAGGGGACAACACAGGTCCACTCCAGTTAGAAGATGATGACCTCTAAGGGGATAGACACACATCCACTCAGATGGACACATAGTCACTCCAGACAGGAGAGGCTGACCTTTAAGGGGACAACACAGGTCCACTCCAGTTAGAAGATGCTGACCTCTAAGGGAATGGACACATATCCACTCAGATGGACACACATCCACTCAGATGGACACACAGTCTCTCCAGGCAGGAGAGGCTGACCTCTAAGGGGAAAACACAGGTCCACTACAGTTAGAAGATGCTGACCTCTATGGGGATGGACACACATCCACTCCAGGCAGGAGAGGCTGACCTCTAAGTGGACAACACAGGTCTACTCCAGTTAGAAGATGCTGACCTCTATGGGGATGGACACACATCCACTCCAGGCAGGAGAGGCTGACCCTAAGGGGACAACACAGGTCCACTACAGTTAGAAGATTCTGATCTCTAAGGGGACGGACACACATCCACTCCAGGCATGAGGGGGCTGACTTCTGACATCAGTTACTAAGAATTCCCGACCAATGTGTGTTTCTGAACTTACATCTGCACACCTGGCCTCTGACATATCCCTGACATGTCTTTTCCTGTGTCCAGTTTTGGGGTGTCCAATCCATTCTCTCAGCTGCTGGCTGAGTTACTTAATGTCTCACTATGGCCTCGGCCCCCAGTGCACCCACCATAGAACCTAATGACCCTTGGGGTCTGGAGGTTCTGTCCTGGACCTCAGTGTGCATGTACCCTGCTGGCCTCACATGCTCCCTGGAGTACAGACTTCATACAATATTATAAGCACTGTTCTCTGCTGCTGTTCACACACACATACATACACACACACACATGCATATCCGTGCACACACAGACCCTAAACACATGTACACCTGTGTGTGTACTTGTACCTATGGGAGCATGTATACACACACACACACACACACACACACACACACACACACACACACACACACCAGAGCAATGCCACGGCTTCCCACTGCCACTCAGGAGAGGTTGGGTCTCTTAGGAGCAGATGCCATGCTTTATGCCTGTGTGTCGGGACACCCCAACCTGTCTGTAGAGTGACTGTGCTGGGGGAATTCCCCACCCATGATCCTCTGTCTCTCACTACAAGGCCCTTCTCCCCATCCCCACTCAGGATGTGCTCACTGATATCTCAAAGTGGCTGGAGAACCTCCAAGAAGAGGTTATCCCGGCATGCAGGAACTTTGAGGGTGTGATGGTGGACCTGTACGAGTACCTGATGCATCAAGTACTGCATCAATAACATCTTTAGGGACATGCTGTGTCCCTGTGGGGTGAGCAGGGGCCACAGGCTGCCCATGCTTTTGGCAGTGGGGGCGGTGGGAGTACTAGGCCTCACTGTAATCAGACTATCCACTCACTGCATGAGGCTGATTCAGGCATCAGTTGACGCAGCTCATGGAACCCCAGTAATCCACACACAATGGCCTTCACTCAAACACCCCAGTGACCAGCCCATCACTGGTCATAGGCACCCTCAACAATCCACCCTGCCTGGCCTCTATTAAGACACCCCATAACCCATCAATCAGGTCTCACGATGGCCCAATGATCCACCTGAAATTTCTATCAGAAACTCCAATAATCCACCTTCCTCTGTTTCCAGTCAGACACCCCAATAATCGACCCATTCCTGCTCAAGACACCCAAGTAATCTACCCACCACTGTCTCTACTCAGACACCCCAGTAATCTACCCACTTGTGTCTCTACTCAGACATGCCAATAACCCACCCATGATTGTATCTTCTCACAAAGAACCCAATATCTAGCCCACCAGCCCATCACTGCTCAGACACCCTAATAATCTACACATCACTGTAGCTTCTCGGATACCCCCAATAACTGAAACATCATGCCACAAAGCACCCCAACCACCCCTGTGCACATGTCTCATGGGCACCCAGGTGATTCCCCTCCCCTCCAGAGGTGCCAACTCTGCAACAGCTGCGGTCTCAGGGCCAGCAGGTCATCCTGTCATATAAGGATGAGGCATCCATGAGTCAGCATGCATAACTGTGGCCCAGTATCCCCTACTGGTGGGGGATCCAGATGAAATCCTGAGAAATCATCCACTACCTGGAGCACATGAAGAGCTGCAGCCACCAATGGGAGTGCTGTAGCACATGAAGAGCTGCAGCTGGGAGTGCTGCCTTCAAACCGGGACACTTGGTTATATGCATTTTAGCACATGGGGCTGGCTTTGGGTTCAAGTTGAGTAACGGAACAGAACATATTATGGGATGCTATTCTGTTCACCACATGGGGACCAAGGCATGGCCATTCTTGGAAACATTACTGTGTTCACCACAGGGGGTCAGGACGTAGACAGGAATGGACATCCTTGTGGACGATAATGTGTCCACCACATGGGGCCGAGACATGGACATCTTTGGGGTCACTGTCCAGCCTGCCTGCCTTCTGTAACAGGAGAAACTCATGAGTCAACACCCCTGTGAACCCCTGCTGTCTGAACTTCGGTCTCTGTCAGACAATTGAATCTCTGACCTCTCCGGAGGCCAGAGTCTGGGTGAGTGATGGCACAACTTCGTCACTGCATGAGCAGGTGACCCCATGGGTTAGTGGTCTCATGGGCGGGTGACTGCATGAGTGGGTGACCTTATTGGTTACTGGGCACATGGGCTGGAGACCTTGTGGATTGAAGACTGCGAGTGTGGGTGACCATGTGGCTGAGTGACTGATTTGTATTGCTGACTGCAGGGTGGGTTACCACGTGAGTTGTTGACCCAGTGGGTGGATGACCACATCAGTGGGTGACGGTGTGAGTGGGTAATCACGTGGACAGGTGAGCACATGAGATCACAGGTTAGTGACCCCATGGGTGGGTGACCCTGTGAGTCAGTGACCACAAGGTTTGGTTGACCACATAACTCCATGGGAGTAGTGACCACACACATGGTTGGCTGACCTCACAGAAAGCACTATGAACAGCATCTCCTCTCTTGTCCCAGGAAGGCTGTTGGTGGCCAGAATTAACCTCACAGAGAACCTGGAGTTTGTTGGCGTCCACCCAGCCTAGTCCTGGGAGAAACTGGAGGCTCCCCTACTCTTGTGTATGGGTGTGGGGCCAGTGCTTGGGGTAATCCACCAGCCGTAACAACACCATCGCAGGCAACTTCATCTGGGCCAACGGGTTTGTTGGCGACGTCATCAGGTTGAACTGGAAGCTGCTTCAGGGCTAAGGGATGGCACCTGGGTGGAGCTGGGCATTGCAGAGGCTGTGTCTCAGTCACATCGTGTGACATTACAGGCCTCAATCGGAAGCTGCCTTGGGGCTGCTGTTTTACACGTTGAGGAGCTGGGCATTGTGAACGCTATTCTCTGCCGTCTCTTGTGGGGCTCGTTATCCATCTGTGCATCCACTGAATGTGAGTGACTGCCAAGGTGATTCTAGTTGCCAGGGCCCATGGTCTCCTCGGTGCTCTGTGGGTCTCCCAGGTGAATGCAGGGTGTGAGGTGATGATTAAAGGTGAGTGCAATGATTTGTGCAATTACATCCTCAGGGAGACACACCTGGTTCTCTCGGATCTGTGGCTTCCTAATGGGAGATGCTGGGGTACCCCTCCCCCTGGGCACTGAGACAATTACCCCAAGCTGGGAAGGGGAGGAGGCACTATGACATAGTGTCCATAGCAGAGGACTGAGCATAGCAGTACCACTGATAAATCCCTTTAATTAGATAAGGTTCTTCCCTGGTGGCTCACTTAAGAAGGCCTTCCTATCTCTCATTGCTAGTCTTTGGGACTCTGCACTCTGTGTGCCAGATCTAACCCTTGAATCTATTTGTCACTTCCAATCTATACTCACAAGGGATTTTAATAAAGCAAAGAAACAGAGGAAAGCAATACAATGGGAAAGACTAGAAATGTCTTCAAGAAAATGAGGAATGCCAAGGGAACATTTTACGCAAAGACAGGCACGATAGAGGAGAGATACTTTATGGGCCTAAGTAAAGCAGAAGCGATTAAGAAGAGGTGGAAAGAATGCACATAAGGCCTGTTTAAAAAATCTTAATAACCTAAATAACCACGATGGTGTGATCACTCACCTAGAGCCAGACATCCTGGAGTGCAGACACGTGGGCCTTAGGAAGCAGCAGTACTAGCAAAGCTAGTGGAGGTGATTCAGTTCCTGCTGAGCTCTTTCAAATCCTAAATGGTGGTACTGTTAAAGTGCTGCAATCAATATACCAGCCACTATGGAAAACTTGGCAGTGGTCAAAAGACTGGAAAATTTCAGGTTTCATTTCAGTCCCAAAGAAGGAAAAGGCCAATGTTCAAATTACCACACAACTGCATTCATTTCACATGCTAGCAAGGTAATTCTCAAAATCCTTCCAACTAGGCTTCAACAGTATGTGACCTGGAAACATCACAGTCCACACATTCAAACAGTTGATTCTAAATGCACAGTGATTCCACAAAGATGGTCAAAGCAAAAACACACAATATGATATTATTTATGTCTAAATCAGTGAAACAAAGCATTCAATGCAAGGTAGAAACTTTTTTTTATAACTTCGAAAAGAAAAAATTGTCTTATATTTGAACATAAAATATCTTTCTGAATTTGAAAAATAGGTTTTAAATAAAGTCCATTCTCCATTGTCAGTTGCTTTGAGACTGGAACACAGAAAATAAACCTAGGATAACTGGGCTGCTTAAGCTGTATTGTTTGCAGATTTTTTTTTTAATTTCCTTACACTTTTATAGTCATAAATTGATATAATAGACAAGTTTGGAGGAGACACACTCTAGCTGCTTTGTGACCCATCTCAGTTGACTTAGATGATGATGGCAGGTGAGTTTGGAGGGTTCTTTAGGGGAATTATAAATGCCTCATTTATCCCACCAAAACATCTGAATTGCTCCCCATCCTCTGCTAGAATTATCAGGATGGTTCTTTGTGACGTCAAGGCTCACCCAGGGGCGCCATTGGCTGGGGAAGAGATTTGCTGACCTCATAAAGCATGAGAGTGTGTCTCCCTGTGGAGAGGTATATATATAGGGTAGCTCAGGGGCTCTGAAGCAGATTACTGGGAGGCCTCAAAATGATTAAGGTGACTGGGAAACCACAAGGCTCCAGAGTATTTATGAAACACCTGTCTCCTGGTACTCAGGACAAAAAGATGGAGACTGCCTCTCAAATGAAAAAAAAAAAAAATGTCAAGGTGAGCTGAGCCCACCCAAAATCCTCTTGCCCATTGACCCCACCCCAGAAGACCTCCCCTGTTCTTGCTTGGCATATAACCCTTCTCTGCCCACACCCCTTCTCCTGAAGCTGTCATTCCTGTCCACCTTTACCCTCTTCCTAAAACCAATTCCATTCTCTACTGCTCTCTTGTTTTCCCCAGGTGGCCATGGTAACTGTGAGAGTGAACAATCACCTTCAGGCAAAGCAGACTGAGAAAACTTCTAAGAAACCACCCACCACAAGGAAACTTAAAAAATATCAGAGGCCCAAAGCTCTGTAGCCAGTGCTCCGAGGTGAATGAGGAGCTGAATTAGAACAGACCAGAGGATATTCCAGAGAGTGTGTAGACCCTTGTTATTCCAGTGGGACTGGTGAGCAGCCAGTGACTTCAGAGCATGTCTAGAGACCTCAGAATTCTTTGTGAGTCTGAGTACTGGCCAATAGTACAGATGTTGACCATTATAACAACTGCATACATTCATAAAAATATAAAATCAACCTGATGTAAAGAGAAGGCATGGCAAGCATAAATGTGTGATCAGGGAGGGAGGTGGGTCCTGTGGCACTGGAGATAGGACAAGAAAGTCCAGTTTTCCAGAAAGCAGGGAGGAAGAACTAGTTCCAGACTCAATTTCAAAGATACACTTCCCATGGAAGAAGAGAAAGAGGACTTGGTGTTTCTCTGTGTGAGTGCAGAGATGAAGACTTAGCTGGGGAGCCATGTCATGTGTGTGGTCACAGTGCCACTTAGTAAAAAGGCATAGAAAGAAGGTGCCCTGTAAAAAGAATGGAATATTGACATTTGCAGCAACGTGGAAGGTATACTATTAAGTTAAATAACACAGACAGAGATAGACAAATGCTATATGATATTACTTATAGAATTTAAAGACACCACAAAGTAGAGAATATAACAAAAAAGGAGGCTCACAGATATAGAGAACAATCTACTGTTTATCAGCAGGGAGGGGAAGAGGGAGGTGCAATACAGAGGTGGGGGATTGGGAGGCACACCATGGTAGGTGTAAGATGAGCTCAAAAATGTATTGTAAAACATAGGGAATAGACCCAGTACTCTGTAATAACTATAAATGTAAAGTAAACCTTAACAACTGTATAATAAAAAAAAGAAAAGAAAAGAAAAAAGTGGGGGAGGAGGGAAGGAAGGAAAAGAATGGTGTTTTTGCATGTTACAAAGCCAATATTGATTCGGCTCTTTTTAACTAAGAAAGTCAGAATGGAGCCGTGGGCTCTGACAGGTGGGGCAGCAGGAGTAGCCCACATCCAGTGCAGGGAATGCCGGGGGCTTTGCCCACAAATTCTTTTGTTACAAGAATAAAACCGAGTAAAATTTGCTTTTCCTTTTATTTCCATCTTTGTACTCCAGTATTCTGAATTAAAGTCACTAATTAAGCACTTTTCCTCTCCAAAACCAAATTTTGTTCATTTAAATTTTAAGTTTATTGTCATTAATGTCAAGTTTTAATATTTTATATCTAATTTACATCATAATTAGATATAAATGGTCAACATATTTTATACTATGTTTATTTTCTGGACATTGTTTCTTTAATTTATGAACGTAAGTCAAAATTTGTTCTTTTGAGGGAATATTAAAAATTACTCTTCTCCCTTGTGATAAAAACACTGTTTACTGTTGACAGACTTTAATTGCCTAAAATCTTTTATAATTCAGCTCTACAGTCTAGGTGTTTTTTTTTTTTTTTTTTTAATATAATTCAGCTCTGCTGCTGCTGCTGCTAAGTAAGTCACTTCAGTCGTGTCTGACTCTATGTGAACCCATAGATGGCAGCCCACCAGACTCCCCCATCCCTGGGATTCTCCAGGCCAGAACACTGGAGTGGTTTGCCATTTCCTGTCTAGTCTATTTGTTTTGCTTTGTTTAGGCTCAGGATTTTCTCATCTATTTGCAGCATCTTCAGAGTTTCTGTTTGAAATGTTTGTCTGCTATTGTTTAGTTGCTCAGTCGTGTCCAACTCGTTGCCACCCCATGGACTATAAGCCCACCAGGCTCCTCTGTCTATGGGGATTCTCGAGGCAAGAATAATGCTGTGGGTTGCCAAGTTCTCCTCCAGGGGATCTTCCTGACTCAGAGATGGATCTCTCATTTGCTACGGCTCCTGCATTGCAGGTGGATACTTGAACGTTGAGCCTAAATACATTTTATTACAAGAAACCCACTTTACTTTCTGTTTGAAATGTTTGTCTGCTATTGTTTAGTTGCTCAGTCGTGTCCAACTCGTTGCCACCCCATGGACTATAAGCCCACCAGGCTCCTCTGTCTATGGGGATTCTCGAGGCAAGAATAATGCTGTGGGTTGCCAAGTTCTCCTCCAGGGGATCTTCCTGACTCAGAGATGGATCTCTCATTTGCTACGGCTCCTGCATTGCAGGTGGATACTTGAACGTTGAGCCTAAATACATTTTATTACAAGAAACCCACTTTACTTATGAAGATTCGTAACCAGTGAAAAGGAAAGATGGAGAACCCCAACAAGCATTTTTTTTTTCTAATTAATAATAAGAAAAATCGTTCATGTTATTTGGCCTTCACTTATTTATTTTTATGGAACTCTTTCTTAACACTCAATTTTTCTTTAATATCATCTTATCTTGTGTAAGAGAAGGAAATGGTAACCCACTCCCATATTCTTGCCTTGAGAACCCAATGGACGCAGAAGCTTGATAGGCTATAGTCCAAGGGGTCGCAAAATGTCAGACGTGACTAAGCGATCTCGCTTCACTTATTTTGTGTAAATAACTACTTTTTAACATTTCTTACAGAGCAGATATCTGCTGAGAATGAATTCCCAATGTTTTGTTCATGTGAGAATATCTACTTCTCCTTTATACTTGAAGGATGATTTTCCTGGACATAGAAGTTAAGTTTAGCAGTTTTTTCAAAAAACTTTAAATTTATGGACATGTTGTTCATGTACCATGACTTTACCATGCATAACCATAACCACAGCCTCATCCTAGAATATTTTCATCACTCCAGTGGGAACCTCTCCAGTTGGTAGACATTTTCCATTTCCCCCCTCATCTGGGCCCTGGTATCCACTACACTATTTTTGTATTTAGAGAATTACCTAATCTGGGACATATTCATTTACATTAATGGAATAATGCAATATATAGTATTTTGTACCTGGTTTCTTTTAATTAACATAATCATTTAAGAGCTCTAGCATGTTATAACTTTTATTGGAACTCTACCCAATTGCTGGCCAACTAACATTGCATTTCATATTTTATTTATTCTGTCACCAGTTGATGGCCATTTGAGTCATTTCAAATTTTTTATTTTTTAAATTTATATATTTTAATCTATTTTTAATTTAAAAATTTTAATTTTGTTAATTTAATGGCTTTTAAATAAGACATGAATAATTTTTCAATGTAATGGCCCTACAGAATTTTGTTCTTTCTCCCAAACTTCAGTATGAATCAGCCATACGTATCCTCTCTCTTGAAACATCTCCCTGCCCATCCCATCC
Source organism: Madoqua kirkii (assembly GCA_006408675.1). Lineage (NCBI taxonomy): Eukaryota > Metazoa > Chordata > Mammalia > Artiodactyla > Bovidae > Madoqua > Madoqua kirkii. The sequence goes on along the minus strand of SJYC01146473.1, from coordinate 6,746 downwards.
CCTTAGGTTCGTACAGAGCCCCTGTTTGAGTTGCCTGAAACATACAGCAAATTCCTGTTGGTTTTCTGTTTTACATATGGTAATGTAAGTTTCCAAGTTACTTTTCCCATACATCTCACCCTCTTCTTCTCCTCTTCTCATGTCCATTATTCTGTTCTCTGTCCGTTTCTCACTTGCAGCCCTGCAAATAAATGCTTCAGTACCATCTTTCTAGATTCCTTATAAATGCATTCGTTCAGTTCAGTTCAGTTCAGTTGCTCAGTCGTTTCCAACTCTCTGCAACACCATGAATCACAGCACACCAGGCCCCCTGTCCATCACCAACTTCCAGAATTCATTCAGACTCACGTCCATTGAGTCCATGATGCCATCCAACCATCTCATACTCTGCCATCCCCTCCTGCCCCTAGTGCTTCCCAGCATCAGAGTCTTTTCCAGTGAGTCAGCACTTTACATGAGGTGGCCAAAGTACTGGAGTTTCAGCTTTAGCATCATTTCTTCCAAAGAAATCCCAGAACTGATCTCCTTCAGAATGGACTGATGGGATCTCCTTGCAGCCCAAGGAACTCTCGAGAGTCTTCTCCAACACCACAGTTCAAAAGCATCAATTCTTTGGCACTCAGCCTTCTTCACAGTCCAACTCTCACATCCATACATGACCACAAGAAAAACCATAGCCTTGACTAGATGGACCTTAGTTGGCAAAATAATGTCTCTGTTTTCCAATATGCTACCTAGGTTGGTCATATATCTCAGCTCTCCCGCACTCAGCTCTCCATAGCTCTCCTTATCTAAGCTTTCCTTAGCTCAGCTTTCCATAGGTTAGCCCTCATTAGATCTCCTTAGCTTAGCTCTCCTTGCATAGCTTTCCTCAGCTCAGCTCTCTGTAGCTCTCCATAGCTTTCCTTAGCTCAGCTCTCCTTAGCTTAGCCCTCCATAGCTCTCCATAACTCTCCTTAGCTTAGACCTCCTTAATTCAGGTCTCCTCAGCTCAGCTCTTCATAGCTCTCCTCAGTTAGCTCTCCTTAAGATAATTCAGCTGTCCTTAGCTTAGCCCCCTTTTCCTAGCTCTCCTTAGCCAACCTCAGCATTTATTAGCTCTCCTTAGCTTACCTCTCCTTAGCTTAGCTCTCTTAACTTAGCTCTTATTAGCTCTCCTTGAAGGCTATGAAGAGCTAAAGAGAACCGAGATGTGGAGGGCTAAGCTAAGGAGAGCTATGTTAAGGAAAGCCATGCTCAAGATCAGAGCCACACTCAGGAGCAGAGACAGGCTCAGGAGAGATATGATGGCTGATCTTAGGGGAACTGAGCTAAGGAGAGCTAAGCTATAGAGAGCTACAGAGAGCTAAGCTAATGATAAGTAATTCAGAAGAGTTATCCTAAGGATGGCTGAGCTAAGGAGAGGTATGCAAGGGAGAGCTAAGCTAAGGAGAAATAATTAAGGAAAGCTAAGGAGAGCTCTCAAAAAAATAGAGGTAAACAATGGAACAGGAAAGACTGGAGATCTCTACAACAAAATTCGAGATACCAGGAGAACATTTCATGCAAGGATGAGCACAATAAAGGACATAAATGATATGGACCTAACAGAATCAGAAGATATGAAAAAGAGGTGGCAAGAATACACAGAAGAACTATACAAAAAAGATCTTCATAATTCAGATAATCACAATGACGTGATTACTCACCTAGAGCCAGACATCCTGGAATGTGAAGTCAAGTGGGCTTTAGGAAGCATCACTATAAAAGAAGCTAGTGGAGGTGATGCAATTCCAGTTGAGCTATTTCAAATGCTAAAATTTGATGCTGTGAAAGTGTTGCACTCAATATCAGAGTAAAAGTGGAAAACTCAACAGTGGCCACAGGACTGGAAAAGGTCAATTTTCCTTCCAATTCCAAAGAAAGGCAATGCCAAAGAATACTCAGACTACTGCACAATTGCACTCATCTCACATGAATAAAGTAATACTCAAAATTTTCCAAGACAGGCTTCAATAGTACATGATACATGACCTTCCAGATGTTCAAGCTGGATTTAGAAAAGGCAGAGAAACCAGAAATCAAATTGCAAACATCCACTGGATCAACAAAAAAGCAAACAAGTTCCAGAAAAAATATATACTTTTGCTTTATTGACTATGCCAAAACCTTTGACTGTGTGGATCACTATAAACTGTGGAAAATTCTTAAAGAGATGGGAATACCATGACATCTGTCCTGCCTCTTGAGATCTGTATGTAGGTCAGGAAGCAACAGTTAGAACTGCATGTAGAACAGCAGACTGGTCCCAAATATGGAAAGGAGTATGTCAAGGCTGTATACTGTCATCCTGCTTATTTAACTCATATGTAGGGTACGTCATGAGAAACTCTGGCCTGAATGAAGCACAATCTGGAATCAGGTTTTCTGAAAGAAATATCCATAGTTTCAGATATGCAGATGACACCACCCTTATATCAGAAAGTGAAGAAGAATTAAAGAACATATTTATGAAAGTAAAAGAAGAATGTGAAAATGTTGTCTTAAGACTCAACAGAAAACTAAGATCATAGCATCTGCTTCCATAATTTTATGGCAAATAGATGGGGAAACAGTGGGAAGAGTTACACACTTTATTCTGAGGGGCTCCAAAAGCACTGCAGATGATGATTGAAGCCATGAAATTAAAAGATGCATACTCCTTGGAAGAAATGTTATGACAACTTCACAGCATATAAAAATTAGAGACAACACTTGGCCAAAGGTCCAACTAGTTAAAGCTATGGTTTTTACAGTAATCATTTATGAATGTGAGAGTTGACCACAAAGAAACCTGAGTGAGAAAGAATTGAGGCATTTGAACAGTGTTGTTGGAGAAGATTCTTTAGAATCCTTTGGACTGCAGGAAAATTCAACCAGTCCCTTCGAAAGGAGATCAGTCATGGGTGTTCATTGGAATGACTGATGCTGAATCTGAAACTCCAATATTTTATACACCTGATTCAAAGAATTGACTCATTTGAAAAAGACGCTGATGCTGGGAAAGATTAAAGGAGGCAGGAGAAGCATATGACAGAGGATGAGATGGTTGAATGGCATCATCGATTTAATGGACAGGAGTTTGAGTAAACTCCAGGAGGCAGTGATGAACAGGGAGGCCCAGCATGCTGCAGGCCATGGGGTCACAAAGAGTCGGACACAACTGAGCGACTTAACTGACTGAAGAAGAGCTGAACTAATGATAGCTATTCTAAGAGAGCTGAGCTAAAGAGAGCCGAGGTAAGGAAAGGTAAGCTATGGTAGGAGAGCTCTGTTAAGGAAAGCTAAGCTATGGAGAGCTGAGCTAATTATAGGTATCCTAAGAAGGATTACACTAAGGAGAGCCAGGAGGGCTGAAACAAGAGCTTAAGGAGAGCTAGGGACAGCTGAGCTAAGGAGAGCTGAGCCAATGAAAGCTAAGCTAAGGAGAGTTGAGCTAAGGAGAGCTAAGCTAGTAAAGCTGCACTAAAGAGAGTTAAGGCGGGCTGAGCTAAGGAGACTGAGGGGACACCAGGTTTGCTGGCTTCTCTGTCTCATTCTACTTTACAACCAAGTATAACAAAAACTCTGAGACAACAGTAGCCATCTTAAAAGAGGAGGGAATTAAAAAGTCTTTTCAGCATGGAGGTTTTTTTTTTTTTTTTTTTTTCTGTAACCACAGCCTTCAAACTACTGATATTCACAAGGCCACTGGACTCGACATGACCCTTACCTTTGAACATGTCAGGGGTAATACATTTAAAAAAAAATAGGAATAAAACAAACCAACAACAACAACAACAAGAAAAAAAAAAAACAAAGAATACACTGAGGAAGTAAACATCAACAGGTATGTACAACTCAAAGTGCTTTCAAAAAAACAAAATAAACAAACAAACAAAAAACATTAATAATGTTAACTGAGTTTTTTTATCAGAGTTACAAAATATTTAGAGTTCTGCCAAGTGACATCAACTCTGAGCACTGGAAAAGCCACCATTGAAAATGGTCATTAAGTTATTACCATTATTTCTTATTATTAAGAATTTGTAACTTAATGGTAGTACCTAAACAAAAGTAAAATGGACTTACACTCCTGGTAAGAAAATTATGGTTAGCAAATGTTGATGGGTGACAGGTCAAAAGGTGACGGCTGGAATAAACTTATACCCACAAATACCTATTCATAATCCACATGGACCTCCTGTATCAAGAGACATGTTCTCAACGTATTCTAAAACCATAGCTGTATCAATAACTGTAGCTGCATACCACCAATTATCTGTGGAAGGGTAGGAAAAATCTGTTTACCTGCAATAACTCCAACCGTGTAAATAGTCTTAAATAAGAAATAAAACTTTCACTTAAAGTAAAAATCTCAAAAGCCAGAGAGACAAAAGCTTTTGCTGTCTTCCAGTTTCTCGTTTTATCTCATTTACAACCAGGCCTAGGAGAACCACTGAGTTGCTGTTACCATAGCAACAAGAGGGAATGAAGAAATGCTGCCGCCTTGTGGACATTTTCTCAAAAAGCAACCTTAAACTAATTGCTGTGCTTTAACAAATACCTACACTTAACACATTGCCAGGGCTCACATAAAAGGAAAATACTAAAATAAATATAGAGGAATCTAAAAGGAAGAGAATATGAATGGATAAGCACAATTCCATGTTTCTTTTAAAAAGGACATGACAATTTCCATATTAGGTGAATTCTAAGAGAGACAAACATCGAAGTTGCATGGACATTATCACCTCTGCCTGACATGGAAAAAGGCCACTGTCAAAAGCTGGACATGGTATAAATGATAGGGTAACTTTACTAGAGTGGACACTTTAGGGTATTGGTGGGATGGACCTGCTAAGAGCCATATGAGCATAACTAGAATAGTGCATTCCCATGAGACAAAAATAAAGAGGTAGAGGTAGCATGATAAAATAGATTGTCCCCTGGAATATTTCAGAAATGAACAGACTTCAAACACAACATACCTCAAACCGGATCACTTGGTACCATTCAGAACACTGAACAGATAAAACTAAAGATAGCGTACCAGGAGAGTAATGGATAAACAAATGTGATACAATTCTAGAATGAATTTTGAATCAAGGATTGGAATATGACTGTAGACCGTGTTCAGAGAGATAAATCCAGAGATTATCACACTGGATGAAGGAGGGGCAATTAAAAAAATACATCATGAGGGAATTCAGAAGATGGTGGAGGAATAGGATGGGGAGACCACTTTCTCCTTCACTAATTCACCAAAAGTACATTAGAACACTGAGTAAATTCTACAAAACAACTTCTGAATGCTGGCTGAGGCCATCAGGCACCCAAAAAACCAGATCATTGTCTTCAAAAACAGGAAAAATATAAAAGATGAAAAAAAGAGACAAAGGAGGTAGGGAGAGTGCTCTGTCCTGGGGAGGGAATCCCATCCCAGGAAGGGAGTCTTAAAAAGAGGGATGGTCCAAAGACAGGAAAACACTTTCATTGCTGAGTCTGTGGCAAGCTTTGGAAGCACAGAGGGCAACATAACAGGGAAGAAAAATAAATAAATAACTTAAACCAACAGATTATGAGCCCAACAGTAACTCCCCCAGCGAAGAAGCAGTGCAGACGCCTGCATCAGGCACTAGCAAATGGGGGCTGGGCAGGGATGCACCGGCTGCAGTGCTTTTTAAGAATCAGGCTGGAATGCCCTGAATGTGACCAGAGAGAACTAACTTGTGCTAACATACCAGACTGTGGGATAGCTATCACACAAAAAGCTCTAACATAAGCATCACCAGACCGCACACTGAACAAAGGACAAAACAGAGATAGCCAGCTGCAGATCATCCCCCTCCAGTGACAGGCAGAGAGCCGTAAGGTCTGGAAGGGGGTAATTGCAGCCCCAGAGAGACTTTACCTACCAAACTGCAAGCAGGCGTCTTTTCTAAGACTTCTTGGGATTCTGGACAGCCACCATATGTCTGACAAGGGGCACCAACAGTACACTCAGAGAACTGAGCAGCATAGAAAAGTGATAAGTAGCAGTGACTGCGTTCACCAAACACCTGAGCTACTTGGTCTTGGAAAGGGCACAAAAATGCAGGTCCAAATGAATCTGTGTCTCTGAGGGCTATCTGAGAGCTGAGCCTGAGGGCTTAGACCGAGGAGGTGCATGCAACTTAGGGCCAGACTCAGATGGTTCCAGGTGGAGAAACATAGAACCTGGGAAATGTGTGCCATGTGTAGGGGCATGAACAGTGTGGCTGAGACACTGCGAGCACACATCAATGTTATTTATTTGCAGCATCTCTCCCTCCCCACTGCACAACTGAACAAGTAAGCCTAAAAAAAAAAAAGTGTCCACCACAGTTCCCCTTGTGTCAGGGTGGAAAACAGACATTGAAGAGACCAGCAAACAGAAGAAACTAAATAAAGGAAACCTCCTTGAAAGTGACCCCACACTGCCCACAATACCAGAGAAATTCACAGAAATATATTTACTATATTTAAGACCATTATCTCTCCCTCTTTTTTTGTTGTTGTTGTTGGATTGTTTCCTTCTTCTTTTTTCTCCTATTTTTAACTTTTAAAAAAATTTTAAGTCCTCTATTTCTCTTGTAATTTTAATTTTTATAATCTACTATCACTTTTCAAAAAAAATAACCTATTTTTAAAGCAAATGCCATATATATATATATTGTGGTTGTTTTTTAAATTATTCTCTTGACTTTTTTTGTTGTTGTTGTCATTGT
>SJYC01146472.1:0-14911 GCA_006408675.1 Madoqua kirkii | reverse complement strand
ACGACTGAGCTGAACTGAACTGATAGGCATGTTTGCCTGTTACAGAGAATGAGATAGTTGGATGGCATTAGTGACGCAATGGACATAAGTTTGATCAGACTCCGAGAGATAGTGAAGCACAGGAAAGCCTGGCATGCTGCAGTTAATGGGTTCACAAAGAGTTGGACACGACTTAGCAACTGAATGACAATAATGCAGGCTCTGTTTTCCTTCTCTTTCTCATTTTTGCTGGTTATTGTGGGTTGAATTCCCTGGGAAGCACATTTGGAGATGGAATTTATCATGCAAAATGTTAAGGAGTGTCCTTGGCATCATCAACTGTGGAAAGGAGGGAAAAGAAGAGGGTTGGGCAGAAGAAGTCTGGAATCAATGTTGTTGCCAACAACAGTGTGCCAACTCTCTTGGAAGCTCTGGAGCTAGAATGCCCATCAGAGCTGTCCTGAGTTGGGCTGAAATGGGTGGCCAAGACTCTATATTCTATATGTCTGTTCATTAATTATTGGATATGGATGGCCTGGGAAAAGGGCATGTTCTGCAACTGATGTGACTCTGCAACTGAGGCAAATCCCTAAGGGTTCTACACTCCCAGCAGCTGCACCAGTGACTCCTTCATTGAAGGGGGATCTGGATGGAACATCCCAGGATCTACTACACTCACTTTTTTTTAAATTAAACTAATATTTGAATCATTTGGAGAGTTGCTCTTTTTTTTTAAACTATCCCTTAATAATTAAAGGATATGTTTTGGTAAACAAGGTTACAAAAACACTGTCATTCTCCTGGGGGATTCATGAATCCCTTGTTGCTGTTGAGCATCCTAGAGGTGCTAGGGTCATTTTAGTGGCTCCCGTGATGACTATTTTATCTGCTCACACAAGATCAACCAATTTTCTTCTGAAAGGTTTAATAGATAAATAACAGAATTTTGTTTATTTTTTAACTTCTAAGAAAACTCTTCAGTACCTGAAAGAGAGAAATGAAGATATTTACAAAGGAACAATCAATGATAAAATTTGTTGAAGGACTGATTTCCTATAGGGCGTTCTTTATTAACCTTAGACTTTCTTTTAGACAACTGGTACTTAATAGCATTAGTTCTCCACTCAGTATGAAGTATAATGATCTCTTTTTGTTTCTGGCATACTACAGAAAATCAAACTGACTGTGATTCCAACAAATCACGAAGTAGAATGAAGTAAAATAACAATCAGTACAGATATTTCTGAAGTTTTATTTTAGAGTCATTTCATGATCTGCCTAGTGCAAATTTCATGATCTTGTAGCACAAATTTTAAAAATGCAGTTTTAGATCATGGCAGATACTTACACGAGTCAGTGCCAAGGACACATGGTTCTTAAATGGAAACAATAGAGGCAGTCTTTGGTTGGTTGAGCCTGCACATATGATTTGCAGCTGTAGCTTTTGGGATAACAGTAGATGAGTCTTAATCCTAATCACTGCTTTATTCTTCTTCACCTCAGGTATTAACTCCTAATATTCATGCTTTTTCCAAAAGTATCATTAATACTTTTTTCTTTTATAGATCAAACCTCATTCATTTTTATTAATGTACATTATAATAGTTAATGGGGATTTTCTGGTGGTTCAGTGGTAAAGAATCTGCCTGCCAATGCAGGAATGTGGGTTCAATCCGTGGGTCAGGAAGAACCCTAGAGAAGGAAATGGCATCCACTCCATTGTTCTTACCTGAGAAATCCCTTGGACAGAGGAGCTGGGCGGGCTACAGTCCACCAGGTCTCAGAAGAGTTGGACATGACTTAGTGACTAAACAACAGCAATAATAGGTGAAAATGTAGATTGTGTTCACATTAAGAAAACTTTGGATTAAAGGTAAATTTACACATAGAAGTAGATTTGAATTAATTTTTTTTTGCTTTCCACAAGATTTTATGTAGTGAATTTATAGAGTGTTAATTCCTTCATTAAGTAATTATAGCTATGAAACTATGTCATTTCTGATCTTTAACCCATCAGAAGTAAGGATAATTTTGAAAAGTCCATACATTGAAAGGAACTGATTTATAGTATTTCTGGTTTTGGACATCTTATTCAAACAATTAAATGAAAAATAAATGATCTGAAATTTTAAACTAAGCCTTGAGTTCTGTTACATTAAATATTTTGGCTGGAGGGTTGGGGAAGGTTGGCTTTAACTAAAATAAGAACTGCAGATCTCAATTTTATTTCTGGCATACAGAATATAATGTGAAAGCTATTTCTAAAAGATGACAACAAAGATGTGTTTTTTTAAAAATGCCCTATGAAGGTAACTGTTCAGCAGTTATTTAAACTGACTAGATTTCATTATCAATCTCCTTAGAACAAATGGCTTGAAGCTGGAAGGTATAAAGAAATTGTGGGGAAAAGAGGGCTATCTTCCCAAGAAGGAGAGCAAAACTGGCAATGAAACAGAAGCTCTGCCAGTTCCTCAGGAGAGTATAATGATGGAGAATGGAGATCAAACTGTAACAAAAAAGGATCCGTCTCAAGTCCTTACCCAGTCTAAAGAGGAGAAAGAAAAGCAGCTGCTGGCATCATCATTGTTTGTTGGGCTAGGATCAGAAAGTACAATCAATTTGGTAAGTAGTCAGTTATATTCCTCTGAGAATATTATGTCCCCTGTTTTGAACAAAAAAACTGGCTCTACAAAAGCTCATGACTGTTAATCTATACACATTGTGGGAATGGCTCCCGCAGCTCCAGAGCCGTCAGTGACATAGCTTTTATCTTCCTGAAGGAGAAAAGTTTATGGCTCAGCTTTAGTCAGGTGTTCTCTTTAGTGAGTGAAGGGGTCAGAGTCCAGATTAAGTTGCAAATATGACCATGTGTATTGTATCACCCCCATGGGTGGAAAGGACAGGCCTCAGTGGAAAGGTGACTTGATGGAAATTAAAAATAGTAATAGTTCAACAATATTGATGTGTCTATAGAAAAAGTACTTCTTAAAATAGTTATTTTTAATAGTGAAAAATAGGAATCAATTTAGATGTCATAAGAGAATGGGTACATAAATTATATTAGCACTGAATATGACTTTGTCATTAAAAATGATAAATACTGCATTGTAAAATTAAAGAATGCTTATATATATCAAGCAAAAAACCCCAGAATATTAATTTTTTATATTGCTTGTAACTGTTAAAAGTATATTGAGATTGAAAGGAATTATACAAAAGTGGTAAATACATTCAGAAATTTTGATTTTGATGATTTGTAAAACTTTTCCTGCTGATATATTATTCTCTTAGTAAAAGAATAAACTGTGGCATGAAGGACAGGTGCTGTTTTTGAGTGTCTGCATATTCCATATGTAATTTTCCATTTGGTGGGCAGATGATCCCACCTAGTGCAAAATTATGATTAAAGCTGTATTTTCTTCAGTTTTATATCACAGTTTTTTTCATCCTTCATCTCCCTTGGTGGAATTTTCCCTCCATCTCTGTCAACACTAGTCAAGTCTCTAGGCTACATTCTTTGCCTGTATCTCTTTCTTTTCCAGAGATTATTTTTGTCAGACTTGATAATCAGAAAAAGTGAATTGAATTCATCCTAAAAGTATTAATAGGTAATTAATGTATCTTAATGTTGTTTCAGCATGTGTAGTTCAGCAGCAGAGTGACTGATCTTGAGTCCGTGAGCTGTTCCAGCAGGCTCCATTGCTGGGAGCTCCATTGCTGGAAGTGGTGAAGTTTCCACTGAATGATCTGTCACTAATAGGGCAAGTTCTCAGTGGTCAGAGAGCATCAGGGTCAGGGTGCTCCAAGGCTTATGAAGCCCTGATTGGTGAGCCTCTTTCCTGCTGTTGAAGGATTTCTACCTTCTCAACAAAGTGCATAGCTTTCAGAGTATTTCTCAGGAGAACATTCAGGGTGATAAATTAATTAGACTTTTCTTTTTTTTTTTTGGTGGGCTCGAAATAAGAATTGTAAGTAGAATTTTTTCTATTTAAGTTAGGTTGAATCCTTTCTGCATTACCCTTCACACTTCTTTTTTCTTCAGCAGTCACTAGATTAGTTGGAAAAAAAGAGTGTATGTCCCTGTTTCTGGGGGCCCTGAATTATGTGAGGAACTATGTTATAACTCAGAAGGCATCATGCAGAAAGGAGGGAAGCAAATAATTATGTAAAATTAGCATGTATTATTTTTTAATAATACATGTAATAATGTTGTTCAATTGCTCAGTTGTGTCTCTTTGCAACCCCATGAACTATAGCATTCTAGGCCTCTCTGTCCCTCACCATCTCCCAAAGTTTGCCCAAATTTATGTCCATTGCATTGGTAATGCCGTCCAGTCATCTCTTTGTGAAGCAAGAGGGCGCTTGAGCTATCACTCTTCTTACATGAATTCACAGCCATTTCCTTGGGAGGCTTAGCTCAAGAATAGCAAATTTGCTGTTCCCATCCCCTGAGTCTGTAACATGCTTAAGTAGTTTTAGAATTCTTTCCTTCTGTGAGTTCTAGTTAGCCAGTGCTAGTTGATTATTAAGGTAAAGTCAGTTTTTCTTCCCTGTTTATTGACTCACAGGTCATAAAAATAGGACTATTATAGATTACTGAACCAAAGTTTGAGCCATCCCTATGTTTAAGGGTATTTTAGCTTCTACAGGACAACTCTGGAAACAAAAAATTGCTAACTTTCTCACTGTTTTTAATTTGTGCAATTCTGTACTCTAGCATTCTGAAGTCTAACAAGATTCAGAATTGTTCATTGTTGACTTTTTGACCTTATTTCTTTTTCTGATTTTATGTGTTTTTAATGAGAAGTAGATTTAGCCTTAACAGTTCAGAGTTAGGTAGCTGTCAGAATTTTAGGGCTTAACATTTTATCTATCTCTAATAGGTAGAACCTTAGCTAGTTCCTACATTGTTCATTTGAAATGATTTAAAAAAAGTTTGACTCATGACATAGTAGAATGGTTTCTTTTTATATTATTATGTTTTATCTTTCAGCTCGGAAAAGCAGATACCATTTCTCACAAGTTTAGAAGGAAATCAAAAATCAAAGAAACCAAAAGTGAGGAAACAACCACTGATCAAAATATAATCCGTTCTTCCTTTAGTTCTTCATCAAATGTGACTTATGAAGATTATTGTTTGGATAATTTGCAGGATAGAAGAGACAAAGAATTAAAGAAATTTTCTCTCAGTTCAGAACTTCTGGATTCTGAGTCACTGACAGAACTGCCCTTGGTTGAGAAAATCTCAAATTGTAGGCTGTCTACACCCTCTTTGTTTGCTGATAACAACATGGAAGTTTTTCACCCTCCTCAAGCCACTCCAGCCTCAGTTGCCAATGAAATCTCTTTAGCTTCTTTGTTGGAAGAAACTACTGAACACATACATTCAGATCTTATGGAGGTCTGTAATAATGAAGCCATATCTGTGTCTTCTTATAAAATTTGGAAAGATGATTGTTTGTTGGTGGTCTGGTCAGTTTTTAATAAAAGTGGTTTGGAACTGAAAAGTGCTAACTTAGAAATTGCTCCTGCAGAAAATTTCAAGGTAAGACAGTGAGTGGCTTATTATTTCTGCCTTAAATGGACAGTGCTTCCTTAGTGTTTCTACTGTTGACTCTTCTGATGGCTTATAAATTTCCCCCACATCCTTTTTTCTTCTTTAGCAAAAACAGTGAAAGGTGTGACAGGTTTTAAAAATCATTTTAAGTGGGACAAGTCATTCAAAAGAGACAGAGAACATAATAAAGATTGTATTGGAGAAGACTGAGAAAACTGATCCAGTTTCTTCTGTGAGCTAGAATGCATTGAGTGGGATATTACCCAGTCCTGACCTGGCAGAAATTCCTAACATAGATGTGTGCATTGTGCTGCCATGCTCGTTAAGTCACTTCAGTTGTCTCTGACTCTTGCCGACCCTATGGACTGTTGCCTGCCCTGCTCCCCTTTCCATGGGATTCTCCAGGCAAGAATACTGGAGTGGGTTGCTGTGCCCTCCTCCAGGGCATCTTCCTGACCTACAGATCAAACCCACGTCTCCTGCGGCTCCGTCATTGTAGGCGGATTCTTTACTGCTGAGCCACCAGAGAAGCCCATAGATATGCATTAGAATCACTTAATTCTAAAAACCGAAAAACACAAACCAAAACCCAATTCAGTTGTCTGAGCTTTACCACCAGAACTTGATTTGAGTAAGGGTGCAGAATGAGAGGGAAAGATAAACCTGTTTTGCCTTTTTTTTCCTTTAAATTCTTCTAGCTTTAAAAACCTGCTACTAGTTAGTGTTGAGAGCCACAGGACTGTTTTTGGTTTTGTTTTTTTTGGTTGTTGTTAAACCACACAGACATTTTCATTGTAATGCTGTTTGTTACATAATTCTGACCTATGTATTATTATTTCTTAATTATCTATGCTAGTGAAGTTTTCTCAAGTGAAGTTGTCAGTTATCCTTGTGTTGTGGCTTGTTATTAATATCTCACTATAGTAGGCTTTTGTACCACTTCAGTTGAATAGAATATTGGTATTCATGTGAAAGTCTGTATTGATACCGTCTTCAGTACTTAATTTACTTTTATTTACAGATCACTGAGCAACCTGAATGCTGTTTGCCCGTAATAGAAGCAGAAGGCACCAAAAATTTTCAATGCAGTGTGCAGATGGAAAAACCTTTTACAGAAGGAAATCTGGCTGGTTTTATAACTTATGAAGTGATGGATACTCACTCTGTTCAGCTTGAATTTTCAGTAAACTTATCACTGTTAGATTTCATTAGGTAAATATTTTTTGGAATATTAATTCAAGTTGTTCATTCATTCAGCAAGTATTTATTAGGCTCTTCTCTGGACAGAGCACTGTACTAGGTGCTAAGGGAGTATAACAGCACAAAGGGAGGAGAGGGTTCATTCTAGGAAGAGACATTGAATAGTCATACAAATGCATGTATAACTGTGAATTGTGCTATGAACAGGAAGTAAATGGTGTGATGGATGATTATAGTGTGGGGGACCCTGTATAGGATGAGGTTGGCCAACCTATGGAAAACTTCTGAGAGAAGCTAATGTTAATGTTTTAGTTCAGTTTAGTCGCTCAGTCATGTCCAGCTCTTTGAGACCACATGGACTGCCGCACACCAGGCTTCCCTGTCCATCACCAACTCTTGGAGTTTACTCAAACTCATGCCCATTGAGTCAGTGATGCCATCCAACCATCTCATTCTCTGTTGTCTCTTTACTCGCCTTCAATCTTTCTTAGCATAATGGTCTTTTTCAAATGAGTTAGTTTTTTGCATCAGGTGGCCAAAGTATTGGAATTTCAGCTTCATCAGTCCTTCCAATGAACACCCAGGACTGATCTCCTTTAGATTGGACTGGTTGGATCTCCTTGCAGTCCAAGGGACTCTCAAGAGTCTTTTCCAACACCACAGTTCAAAAGCATCAATTCTTTGGCGCTCAGCTTTCTTTATAGTCCAACTCTCACATCGGTACATGACTCCTGGAAAAATCATAGCTTTGACTAGATGGACCTTTGTTGGCAAAGTAATATCTATGCTTTTTAATATGCTATCTAGGTTGGGCATAACTTTCCTTCCAAGGAGTATACGTCTTTTAATTTCACGGCTGTAGTCACCGTGATTTTGGAGTCCCCCAAATTAAAGTCAGCCACAGTTTTCACTGTTTGCCCATCTATTTGCCATGAAGTGATGGGACTGGATGCCATGATGTTAGTTTTCTGAGTGTTTAGCTTTAAGCCAACTTTTTCACTCTCCTCTTTCACTTTCATCAAGAGGCTCGTTTTTTCTTCTTCACTTTCTGCCATAAGGGTGGTGTCATCTGCATATCTGAGGTTATTGATACTTCTCTCGGCAATCTTGATTCCAGCTTGTGCTTCTTCCAGCCCAGCATTTCTCATGATGTATTCTGCATAGAAGTTCAATAAGCAGGGTGACAATATACAGCCTTGATGTACTCCTTTCCCGATTTAGAACCAGTCTGTTGTTCCATGTCCAGTTCTAACTGTTGCTTCCTGACCTGCATACAGATTTCTCAAGAGGCAGGTTGCAATCTTGATTCCAGCTTGTGTTTCTTCCAGTCCAGCGTTTCTCATGATGTACTCTGCATATAAGTTAAATAAGCAGGGTGACAATATACAGCCTTGACGTACTCCTTTTCCTATTTGGAACCAGTCTGTTGTTCCATGCCCAGTTCTAACTGTTGCTTCCTGACCTGCATACAGATTTCTCAAGAGGCAGGTCAAGTGGTCTGGTATTCCCATCTCTTTCAGAATTTTCCACAATTTATTGTGATCCACACAGTCAAAGGCTTTGGCATAGTCAATAAAGCAGAAATAGATGTTTTTCTGGAACTCTCTTGCTTTTCCCATGATCCAGCGGATGTTGGCAATTTGATCTCTGGTTCCTTTGCCTTTTCTAAAACCACCTTGAACATCAGGAAGTTCATGGTTCACGTATTGCTGAAGCCTGGCTTGGAGAATTTTGAGCATTACTTTACTAGCATGTGAGATGAGTGCAATTGTGTGGTAGTTTGAGCATTCTTTGGCATTGCCTTTCTTTGGAATTGGAATGAAAACTGATCTTTTCCCGTCCTGTGGCCACTGCTGAGTTTTCCAAATTTGCTGGCATATTAAGGGGCTATTATCTGAGGAGAGGTATCTTTGGGATCAGAGATAGGATTTTTGTGATCCTCACATTCAAAGGTGGTCATTAAAGCCACTGCAAAGTGCCCAAAGTGAGTGAGGAGTTGAGAAGGGGACAGAGCACAGAGCCTAGGGCAATACCAGCCCAGTTTAATCATTTATTAGATTTCCTAGAGCCTAGATCAGTGCCTACTGTGTATTAGTTACTTGATAAACATTTTAAAAATTCTTATTTATTTCACATTATTTTATAACAAACATAATATTGTTATCTGTAAATAAACAATATTTTACTAATATTATCACATATTCATTTAATGTTGAAATTCAGAAAAGTAGTTTTGATAATTCATGGGAATCAAAAGTTATGCTTTATATATATTAAATTTTAGATGTTCATTGGAATCCTAAAAATATATGTTGTCTTCTCGAGAGGTGATCTTATGAATTTAGAGTTGGAGAAATTTGAGTGAGAGATGTGAACTTCAGAGTCAACACCTATAATTCAGAAGATAGAATTCAAAATTATGATTTATGGATGAGATTCCAAAGGCAGAGTATTCAGGGACTGGGCCTGGAGGCATGCCAACAGAAAAACATTTTTAAATTTCAGACTATTAAATAGTATGCATGTATTTCATTCATTCATTGAACCCCTCACACAATAGGCATTTATTAAATACCTAGAAAGGATTAGATTATGTGCTGGATATTGAAAATGCATTGATGATTAAAAAAACACTGTCCTGGGAACTTAGAGTTGCAGGATGAAAGTGAAAGTGAAGTCGTTCAGTCGTGTCTGTCTCTTTGCCACCTGTGGACTGTAGCCCACCAAGCTCCTCCATCCATGGGATTCTCCAGGCAAGAATACTGGAGTGGGTTGCCATTTCCTTGGGAGGTTGGAAATAGACCTTAATCAAATAATCCCAACCATACAATCAATCACCAACATGAGAATGTATAAACTAATTGAGAGTGTCAGGGAATGTGTTTCTAAGAAAGTGATATTTATGCTAAGATCTAAAGATTGGTCAAGTCATGGGATGCTTAATAAATTCTTATCAGCAGTGACTGATGGCCTCTGCTAGCTGACCCAATGATAAGACTCTGACATGGAATTTCTGGGAAAGAGGATGCAAAGCCTTTACCAGATGCAGGATGCTAGGCAAACTTGTCCTTTTCTGTGAGTGAAGACTAGTGGGTATTTCAAATCACTCTGTGGAGGTTGTTCTTCACTGGGTACATAAATTCGCCTTACTTAAGAAGAGTAGTAAAATCAAAAACACGAGTTTGAAAATTACTTGGAAAAATATTGCAAGGCACAGACAAAGTTTAAGCCCTGTTTGCACATTTGAAAAGTTGTCCTCAGTCACATACTTCAGCAGGTCTTTGGGATAATTGCAGTGCAGACCCTAGTGCTTAGAATCTGCCTAACCCAGCAGCTGGCTCCATCCTGTCTGGGGAGAATAGACACACGTTTGGCATCAGGCAAGAGACTTCAGCCTGGAGCTAATACCTCCTCTTTATATAAAACCCAGCACTGGGTTTTTACAGCCTACAATGTTATTAATTCTCTTTTCCACTTGAAGTACACAAAGCTAAGTAGGTTAAGGATTAAAGAGAGTACGTGAGAAAAGCAATTTTTCTTGTTTCACTTTTGTAATTTTAAAAGAAAGTAAGGCTTAGAAAGATGGGATGGAGTTTCCCAGTAGAAACCACAGGATCAGGTTGCAGTGTAATTATCAGTGGTAAACAATGAGCTTTGGTAGGAGCTCACCAAGTTCAGTCATTAAAAGGCTGCTTCTAGCAGTTGCTAGAACTTTCTAAGGCTTTCCATAGCCATGAAGTTATGCCCTCTAAGTATCTTTTTCCTCTCCTCCTTTTACACCTTGCATAAGAATGTTCTAATCATAACATAGTACATTCAAGGGTTAAAAAATGAATTATGGAAGCAAATATAATGCATGTGTGGAAAGCAGACCATGTAGCTTATATTTATCAGCTGTATTTTCATTGGCTTTTTGTTTCTTTTTTAATTTGTGTTTTCTTCTCATCTGTCTTTGAGCACTTCACAAACCTTTTGGAAAGCTATCTGTTCATTAATTTTTCATGATGTTTCTTAGAGCAATTTTGTATTTGGTATTTTTACATTTTATAAATGTTGAGAGAGACTGTTGCATAAAATATTAATGACTTCATATAATACAGAGCTAGCTGTGATGTCAGTTCTAGTGGGTATTTCAAATCACTCTGTGGAGGTTGTTCTTCACTGGGTACATAAATTCGCCTTACTTAAGAAGAGTAGTAAAATCAAAAACACGAGTTTGAAAATTACTTGGAAAAATATTGCAAGGCACAGACAAAGTTTAAGCCCTGTTTGCACATTTGAAAAGTTGTCCTCAGTCACATACTTCAGCAGGTCTTTGGGATAATTGCAGTGCAGACCCTAGTGCTTAGAATCTGCCTAACCCAGCAGCTGGCTCCATCCTGTCTGGGGAGAATAGACACACGTTTGGCATCAGGCAAGAGACTTCAGCCTGGAGCTAATACCTCCTCTTTATATAAAACCCAGCACTGGGTTTTTACAGCCTACAATGTTATTAATTCTCTTTTCCACTTGAAGTACACAAAGCTAAGTAGGTTAAGGATTAAAGAGAGTACGTGAGAAAAGCAATTTTTCTTGTTTCACTTTTGTAATTTTAAAAGAAAGTAAGGCTTAGAAAGATGGGATGGAGTTTCCCAGTAGAAACCACAGGATCAGGTTGCAGTGTAATTATCAGTGGTAAACAATGAGCTTTGGTAGGAGCTCACCAAGTTCAGTCATTAAAAGGCTGCTTCTAGCAGTTGCTAGAACTTTCTAAGGCTTTCCATAGCCATGAAGTTATGCCCTCTAAGTATCTTTTTCCTCTCCTCCTTTTACACCTTGCATAAGAATGTTCTAATCATAACATAGTACATTCAAGGATTAAAAAATGAATTATGGAAGCAAATATAATGCATGTGTGGAAAGCAGACCATGTAGCTTATATTTATCAGCTGTATTTTCATTGGCTTTTTGTTTCTTTTTTAATTTGTGTTTTCTTCTCATCTGTCTTTGAGCACTTCACAAACCTTTTGGAAAGCTATCTGTTCATTAATTTTTCATGATGTTTCTTAGAGCAATTTTGTATTTGGTATTTTTACATTTTATAAATGTTGAGAGAGACTGTTGCATAAAATATTAATGACTTCATATAATACAGAGCTAGCTGTGATGTCAGTAGGTTTGTTTTTCTGTGTGTTCCCCCAAATCTCATAGAGACAGTTAAGTACAGCACCTCAGGGTTTAGAGTACATCATCCCTAAACCAAAACACTTTTGCTTTATAACCGTCCGTGTTCTGAAAACAGCATGTTTTCAAAGGGCATGAGGCTGAAGCAAGGGAATAACAGAAGACACAAGGTAAAGTAGGAAAGGAGATAACACTGGCTGTGATCAGAGAAGAAAGGAAGAGGAAAATGGTCATTGAGACTAAAATTAGGAGATTCCTTAGTCTCTTATTTTTACAGCTTTCCTAATTTGATTCTTTGCCCAATGTTTGCTAAATTTAGTATAAAGATGTTTAGCATTCACAGGGTCAGCCTGGATGCTGACTGTTTAGATGGAGCAGGTACATTCCACATAGAGTTAGCCTCTTTTTAGGAGCTGGCTGGACATGTCCATGACTTCTGTGGACAAGTAACAAAAATATATTCAAACCAGCTTCACCAGAAATGGGAAATTCACTTGAACAGATACTAAGGTATCTCCCAGTACCAAAGGCAGGAAGTCTGCTGAGGGTCAAAAGAGATGGAACTAGAAATCTTGGGCCAGGGCAGCTGTTCTCTATTGGGCTCCATGTGGATTTTTTCTGGTTTCTTAGCTTTATTCCTCTCACTGTCTCCATAGATTAGCTTCTCTGCTTCTTTGTGCACTGGGTCCTTCTCTTTGTCTATTCTTTCAATTCCAGGGTCCCTGGTAAATTGATCATATTATAACATTCAAACTAAAAATGCTGGGGATAGAAAAACTTTTAGGCTCATGCCAACCAATAAATGGCTTTCCCCTGGTTGCTCAGTGGTTAAGAAACTGCCTGCCAAGCAGGAGCTGCAGGTTCACTTCCCAGATCAGGAAGATCCCCTGGAGATGGAAATGGCAACCCACTCCAGTACTCTTGCCTGGAGAAACCCATGGACAGAGAAGCCTGATGGGCTACAGTCCATGAAGTTGCAGAGAGCTGGACATGACTTAGCAACTAAACAACAACAACCAATGAATGGCCCCCTCTGGATTAGATGTACCCTCTTACCCAATCAGTTGAAGTCAGTGGAAGAAGCAGGGTCACATTACATAAATTCAACTTTAGCCATGTGGAATCCTTCTCAGAGAAGGGGGATTTGATGAGAATATCCAAAATCTTTCTGTTACATTCTCATGCCTTAATTTTCACTTACTATTCCGTTTAGTCAAGCTATAGTTTTTTCAGTACTCATGTATGGATGTGAGAGTTGGACTATAAAGAAAGCTGAGCACCAAAGAATTGATGCTTTTGAACTGTGGTGTTGGAGAAGACTCTTGAGAGTCCCTTGAACTACAAGGAGATCCAACCAGTCCATTCTAAAGGAGATCAGTCCTGAATAGTCATCAGAAGGACTGATGCTGAAGCTGAAATAACACAATTTGGCCACCTGATGGCAAAGAACTGACTCACTGGAAAAGACCCTGGGAAAGATTGAAGTTGGGAGGAGAAGGGGACGACAGAGGATGAGATGGTTGGATGACATCACTGACTCAGTGGACATAAGTTTGAGTAAACTCCGAGAGCTGGTGATGGACAGGGAGGCCTGATGTGCCACAGTCCATGGGGTCACAAAGAGTCAGACACCACTGAGCGACTGAACTGTACTGAACTGATTTCAGCTCTGAGGAAAACTCTAGAGGGGAGAGAGGAAGTGAGAAAGTCCTGGCTTGTCCACTGAAATTCTGACACAAAGTATCCAGACACTGACAAATATTTATTGTCAAAATAAATTTTATTGCCACAAAATAGAAAGGTGGAAATGTACTGCAGGAAAGGAAAAATAGAAAGATGGTAAGCATGAATCATAATATTTAATTTCGTAGTCACTTTCTTGCAATGAAATTTTAAAATTATTCTCATCTGGAAATGATTCCAATATGACTGTATACCTATACGAAAATGTGTACATAACACCATCAGGAGACTTCAGGGAAATGTATGTTAAAGCCACCTTGAATATGATTCTGCACCTTTTCATGGATAAAATGAAAAGGATTGACAATTCTCCGTGAGGGTGAGAGTGTGGAGAAAATAGAAACTCTCATATGTTACTGGTGGGAGTGTAGAATGGTACAACTTTGAGAACTGTTTGGTTACATAGAAACCTATACTATGATCCAGGAATTTCATCCTTAGGTTTATACTCAAGAGGAATGTCTGAAGGACATGTGCAAGAATGGTTATAGAACCTTTCATTTTCTTAAAAAAAAAATTTTTTTTTTAGGAATCTCTAACTTCATGCTAAAAGCAATTTGGAGAAACTTTGACAGAACAGGTCGGCATAATATCTGCAACTTCCATTCGACTTTCTGTAATATAAAATTTTTTTCTTAATTAAAAAGATTTAGGGGTGCTGCACTGCTTGCAGGATCTTGGTTTCCCAACCAGAGGTTAAACCTGGGCCACCACATCGAAAGCACTGTGTCCCAACTGTTGGACCAGCAGGGAATTCCCCAGAAGCTTTCTTCACCTCCTCTTCTTCTTCTCCCTCCCCACTTCCTCTCTGTACTCCCCCCCACCCCCCGGCCCCCACTCCACCTCCTGGGGACTGCCCAGTCAGTGGGCTGCAATTGTGATGGCTGTTGCCCTTGTGACATCATAGATGTCATCAACAGTGGTACAGTGCAATGCCCTGTTAGTTAAGAACTAAGGGAAATAATTTACCAAAGGGTTATTTGACCACCAATAGAAAATAATTGAATAAAGGATTATTTGGCAACCAGTGAACAAACAATCATTTCCCCCCTGCCATCCTCCTTCTCCCTCGCCCCTCCTCCTCCTGCTCCCCTCCCTTCTTGCTGTCCTCCTCTTCCTTCCCACCTTCCTCCTGCTCCTTTTCTTCCTCATTGCTCTTCCTCCTCCTCGTCTTATGCCCTTCCTTTTCCTCTCCTCCTTCTACCATTGTTCTGTATATGAAAACTGACATTACCAAATCATTTTCACATGAGGAATATAGTACATTTT
>SJYC01146469.1:0-19218 GCA_006408675.1 Madoqua kirkii | reverse complement strand
TCTCAGAATTTTCCAGAGTTTATTGTGATCTGCACAGTCAAAGGCTTTGGCATAGTCAATAAAGCAGAAATAGATGTTTTTTTGGAATTCTCTTGCTTTTCCCATCATCCAGCCGATGTTGGCAATTTGATCTCTGGTTCCTCTGCCTTTTCTAAAACCAGCTTGAACATCAGGAAGTTCACGGTTCACGTATTGCTGAAACCTGGCTTGAAGAGTTTTGAGCATTACTTTACTAGCGTGTGGTATGAGTGCAATTGTGCAATAGTTTGAGCATGCTTTAGCATTGCCTTTCTTTGGGATTGGAATGAAAACGGACCTTTTCCAGTCCTGTGGCCACTGCTGAGTTTTCCAAATTTGCTGGCATATTGAGTGCAGCACTTTCACAGCATCATCTTTCAGGATTTGAAACAGCTCCACTGGAATTCCATCACCTCCACTAGCTTTCTTCGTAGTGACGCTTTATAAGGCCCACTTGACTACATATTCCAGGATGTCTGGCTCTAGATAACTGATCACACCATCGTGATTATCTTGGTCGTGAAGATCTTTTTTGTACAGTTCTTCCATGTATTCTTGCCACCTCTTCTTAATATCTTCTGCTTCTGTTAGGTCCATACCATTTTTTTCCTTTATCGAGCCCCATCTTTGCATGAAATGTTCCCTTGGTATTTCTAATTTTCTTGAAGAGATCTGTAGTCTTTCCCATTCTGTTGTTTTCCTCTTTTTCTTTGCATTGATCACTGAAGAAGGCTTTATCTCTTCTTGCTATTCTTTGGAATTCTGCATTCAGATGCTTGTATCTTTCCTTTTCTCCTTTGCTTTTCACTTCTCCTGTTTTCACAGCTATTCGTAAGGCCTCCTCAGACAGTCATTTTGCTTTTTTGCATTTGTTTTCCATGGGGATGGTCTTGATCCCTGTCTCCTGTACAGTGTCATGAACCTCTGTCCATAGTTCATCAGGCACTCTATCTATCAGACCTAGTCCCTTAAATCTATTTCTCACTTCCACTGTATAATCATAAGGGATTTGATGTAGGTCATACCTGAATGGTCTAGTGGTTTTCCTACTTTCTTCCATTTAAGTCTGAATTTGACCTGGTTCTGTTTTTGTTGACTGTATAGAGCTTCTCCATCTTTGGCTGCAAATAATATAATCAACACTGATTTCAGTGTTGACCATCTGGTGATGTCCATGTGTAGAGTCTTCTCTTGTGTTGTTGGAAGAGGGTGTTTGCTATAACCACTGCATCTTCTTGGCAAAACTCTATTAGTCTTTGCCCTGCTTCATTCCGTATTCCAAGGCCAAATTTGCCTGTTACTCCAGGTGTTTCTTGACTTCCTACTTTTGCATTCCAGTCCCCTATAATGAAAAGGACATCTTTTTTGGGTGTTAGTTCTAAAAGGTCTTGTACTGGTTTAAGCAGTTTACATATAACTTACTAACTACACATTAACTTACTTAATATTCTTAATCATCAGGTAGGTAATGTTATTACAACTATTTTACAGATGAGGAAATTGAGGTGCAGAGAGGTTTAGTAACCATCCAAAATCACTCAGCTAGTCAGTGGCATTTCAGCTCCAGAGTTCATAACCTTTACCCTACTCAATGCTGCCATTAGGAAGGCTAGTTAAACCTTTTAAGATAGAGGTTCTATAACTTTCTGAGCTTCCTAGGTGCTAGTGGGAAAACAGCTATGA
The DNA here is from genome assembly GCA_006408675.1 of Madoqua kirkii. Lineage (NCBI taxonomy): Eukaryota > Metazoa > Chordata > Mammalia > Artiodactyla > Bovidae > Madoqua > Madoqua kirkii. Next base: position 17,517 of record SJYC01146469.1, on the reverse strand, counting down.
GTTTGTCTTGCTTGGTTTTTGTGTCTCAAAGTTTTTAAAGAGCCTGAGACAAAACAATAGGAACATAAAAGATTTGGTCTTCCCACTGAATTCAATAAGAATTACTCAAAGAGGGATTGAGGTTAAGACTACAAATCATTCTATCTAGAACTTTAAACTGCTTCTGCTTATTATTACTAATTAAGTGTGGTGGTAAATTGTGGTATTTTCATTGTTTTTACTTCTAAAAGTAATATAATTTCATTTTAGACATTAAGAGGGTAGAGAGGAAATACTTCTAATTCCATGGCTTACCCTCAAGCACCACCTCTTTTATCATTTTGCTGTCTAATTCTTAGTGTTCAACTCCTAATGAAGGTGAATGAAGATAATTTAATCTTAAAGGTTTATAATCCCACTGTAGACCTGCTGTTTTATCACAAGAGGGCACCAGGAAACAAGATCACTTTTCCCCCCTTTTGGCTAGCAGATGGGTTCTCCTAGAGAATTTTATTATCCTTAGTAATCCAACCTATATTAAGGCTACTTTAGACTTAAGTGTTTTATGAAACGTGAACTAGGAACAGTTCCTCGCCTGCCTCCTTCAAAGGAAGAAAGTTATGTTTTATATTTTAGAGTTTTTAAAAGGGGTAGAACTATACCACTGCACACATCCAGATGGGGGCTCAGGCATGGCACCGTCCCTCAGAGAAGCATTGCTGGTCCCACTGGAGACCTATTAATAGCAAAGAAGGTTGGCCGATCTTTGTTAACATCCCTTCCGAAAGAGTGTCTGCACTAACTTCATGTGAGCATGAGGGCTAAGTCTTTGAATTTGGATGTTGTTTCTTAAACCAACTCTGCTTTCCTACGGTTCAGACATTTGAACCAGTCTCTGTTCTTTGTGAAAAACAGTGAGGAAGGCCCACAAACTTTTTACAGCTGGTAAGTAGGCCAGTTCCTGACGGGCTAGTCACGTTTCTCCCGGCATTGTACGCTTTTCAAAGTCAATCACTTGTTCCCGAGCTTGTTTATTATGCAAGTTGTACTCCGTAATTACATAATTTAATGTAGTATTACCAAAATCAAACAAATATGAGTGTGAAGAGGGTCGTAATCTCTCTGAAATTACGTTGAATGTTTGAGAAAGTCCTGGTATCAGGAAAAAACGATGCTGTGGAATTAAATGTGCACAGAACAAATGTGAAAGTTTGGGTGGGAGGAAAGGGTTGGCAAAATCTAGAATTCTGCCCTTGGTTTGCTCTGCAAGTGTCTCGAGTTCTCACTGCGCTGAAACTGAAATTGACAAGGCTACCTGCTGTGCCAGTGGATAGCTTACGTGCACCCCAATCAGGAGACCCCATTCGGAGACGAGGTCTTAGCCTGATAATAAAGGAATGATGGGTGAATGAACTTGTATATGTTTTAAGTTAAAAACAAAGCTATAAGGACATTTATTATAATTTTGTGATTCCCCATTTTAACTTGCTTTTCTCTTCAATTTACTTTTCTCTTTAACTGGCCATCGACAGATCATGACGACACAGGGGCAGGGAGGTTCCACAGTATGATGTAACGAGCAGCTGCTAACCACACACACGTACAGGAACATGAATTACCTAGACCTCAGTGCTTGCTAGCGACGTAGGTACTTTTTAAAATCAGTAGCCTCATTTTTATAAAGATTGCACAAAAGTCCTTATTTCTGGGTTCAGTTCAGTTACTTCAGTCGCTCAGTCGTGTCCGACTCTTTGCGAACCCATGAATTGCAGCACGCCAGGCCTCCCCGTTCATCACCATCTCTCGGAGTTCACTCAGAATCACGTCCATTGAGTCTGTGATGCCATCCAGCCATCTCATCCTCGGTTGTCCCCTTCTCTTCCTGCCCCCAATCCCTCCCAGCATCAGAGTCTTTTCCAATGAGTCAACTCTTCGCATGAGGTGGCCAAAGTACTAGAGCTTCAGCTTCATCATCATTCCTTCCAAAGAAATCCCAGGGCTGATCTCCTTCAGAATGGACTGGTTGGATCTCCTTGCAGTCCAAGGGACTCTCAAGCGTCCTCTCCAACACCACAGTTCAAAAGCATCCATTCTTCTGCACTCAGCCTTCTTCACAGTCCAACTCTCACATCCATATATGACCACTGGAAAAACCATAGCCTTGACTAGATGGACCTTAGTCAGCAAAGTAATGTCTCTGCTTTTGAATATGCCATCTAGGTTGGTCATAACTTTTCTTCCAAGGAGTAAGTGTCTTAATTTCATGGCTGCAGTCACCATCTGCAGTGATTTTGGAGCTCCAAAATATAAAGTCTGACACTGTTTCCACTGTTTCCCCATCTATTTCCCATGAAGTGATGGGACCAGATGCCATGATCTTCATTTTCTGAATGTTGAGCTTTAAGCCAACTTTTTCACATCCAAGGCACCCAGGGGACCCACGCCCTGTTATCCATCCACAGTAGTGGGTGGCTGTTGACATTCCCTTCAGCTTCTGATTCCAGCCAGAGTCTTGCTGTCATGGCCTACACAGGAGGGTCATACCCAGATTAATGAAGTCTGGAAACCATTAGCTTGTTACCTGAAAACTGGGTTTTTCTCTTGACAGGCATCAGACCAGAAGACAAAACCTAGCACAGAACTCACAGCATTCTTGGAAATGGGAGAGGATTTGTGAAATAAAATATATATGTGGTTCTACAGGTTGGTATTCACCTCTTTCAGACTGATCAGTAGAAGGAGGGATTTATTATTACTTGCAGCAAGTAATAACACTAGGGATCTTTCCCAAAGTAGTGTCTCTCTGAAGAGCAAAACTGGGGAGGTCTTAAGCTAAACGTACGTATATACTCATGAAGGTCTTTGAGCAGAGGGAAATTCAGCATAGAATAGAAAATTCAGTATGGAATTGTGGCAAATATCGACAGAGGCCAAGCTTTAGCTGATTGAAGTCAGGAGGGTGGAGTCAGCACTTTCTGTCTTTCACATGGAAAGGAGCCTTAGTTCCTGGAGAACTCAAAGATATATCAATATTATGTGTATCCCTTGAGAAAGAGCTAGGACTCTGCTTATCATTTCACGATTGTTTGACTGCCTTTTCTGCGTTCCTGGATTCCTTTGTTCCTGTCTCTTATACACATCTGATTCCAGCTTGTGTTTCTTCCAGTACAGCATTTCTCATGATGTACTCTGCCTATAAGTTAAATAAGCAGGGTGACAATATACAGCCTTGACGTACTCCTTTTCCTATTTGGAACAAGTCTGTTGTTCCAGTTCTATTTTCTGGAACTCTCTTGCTTTTTCCATGATCCAGCCAATGTTGGCAATTTGATCTCTGGTTCCTCTGCCTTTTCTAAATCCAGCTTGAACATCAGGAAGTTCACGGTTCACGAATTGCTGAAGCCTGGCTTGGAGAATTTTGAGCATTACTTTACTAGCATGTGAGATGAGTGCAATTGTGTGGTAGTTTGAGCATTCTTTGGCATTGCCTTTCTTTGGGATGGGAATGAAAATGGACCTTTTATAGTCTTGTGGCCACTGCTGAGTTTTCCAAATTTGCTGGCATATTGAGTGCAGCACTTTCACAGCATCATCTTTCAGGATTTGAAACAGCTCCACTGGAATTCCATCACCTCCACTAGCTTTCTTCATAGTGATGCTTTCTAAGGCCCACTTGACTTCAGATTCCAAGATGTCTGGCTCTAGATTAGTGATCACATCATCATGATTATCTGGGTCGTGAAGATCTTTTTTGTACAGTTCTTCCGTGTGGTCTTGCCACCTCTTCTTAATATCTTCTGCTTCTGTAACTATGTTTAGCTTTATTTTTTTTAGAGATCGTATTCAGTTCAGTTCAGTCACTCAGTCGTGTCTGACTCTTTGCAACCCCATGAATTGCAGCACACCAGGCCTCCCTGATTTTATAGGTTCTTTTTAAAATTTTGCCTGAGATCAGCATGTACACGCTGCTCTATTTATTTATTGACATATACACACTGCTTTATTTATTTTTGGCTGTGCTGGGTCTTTGCTGCTGCACTTGAGTTCTCTCCAGTTGCAGAGCGCGGGCTCTGGACACATGGGCTTCAGTAGCTGCAGCACAGGGGCTCATTAGTTGTGGCTGGAGGGCTTCATTGCTCTGCGGCATGTAGAATCTTCCCAGACCAGGGATCGAACCCGTGTCCCCTGCATTGGCTGGAGAATTCTTACCCATTGTGCCACCAGAGAAGTCCTCTGCTTTTTGAAGAACTGCCAAAATGCTTTCCAGGGTGGTTGCACAATTTACATTCCTACTAGAATGGGATTTCCCAGAATGCTGGAGTGAGTTGCCATTTCTTTCTCCAGGGGATCTTACTGATCAAACTTACAGGATCAAACTCGAGTCTCCTGCATTGCAAGCGGATTCTTTACCACTGCCTCCTTGAATATTTAGCTTAAAAGTCGTCATGGCTGGCCTGTTTATTTTTATCAATCTGAAAGAGGTGAATCCCAACCTGAAGAACCACATATATATTTTATTTCACAAGTCCTCTCCCATTTCCAAGAGTGCTGTGAGTTCTGTGTGTATGTGTATTTTTTTAATGAATTTAAATGAATATTGCTTTGAAAATTAACTGACTATTTTCTAGTATCTGGTAGGTTAATAAAGGATGTGGAAGCCACCATGGGGAATCTGTTCAATCCAAGGCACCCAGGGGACCCACGCCCTGTTATCCATCCACAGTAGTGGGTGGCTGTTGACATTCCCTTCAGCTTCTGATTCCAGCCAGAGTCTTGCTGTCATGGCCTACACAGGAGGGTCATACCCAGATTAATGAAGTCTGGAAACCATTAGCTTGTTACCTGAAAACTGGGTTTTTCTCTTGACAGGCATCAGACCAGAAGACAAAACCTAGCACAGAACTCACAGCATTCTTGGAAATGGGAGAGGATTTGTGAAATAAAATATATATGTGGTTCTACAGGTTGGTATTCACCTCTTTCAGACTGATCAGTAGAAGGAGGGATTTATTATTACTTGCAGCAAGTAATAACACTAGGGATCTTTCCCAAAGTAGTGTCTCTCTGAAGAGCAAAACTGGGGAGGTCTTAAGCTAAACGTACGTATATACTCATGAAGGTCTTTGAGCAGAGGGAAATTCAGCATAGAATAGAAAATTCAGTATGGAATTGTGGCAAATATCGACAGAGGCCAAGCTTTAGCTGATTGAAGTCAGGAGGGTGGAGTCAGCACTTTCTGTCTTTCACATGGAAAGGAGCCTTAGTTCCTGGAGAACTCAAAGATATATCAATATTATGTGTATCCCTTGAGAAAGAGCTAGGACTCTGCTTATCATTTCACGATTGTTTGACTGCCTTTTCTGCGTTCCTGGATTCCTTTGTTCCTGTCTCTTATACACATCTGATTCCAGCTTGTGTTTCTTCCAGTACAGCATTTCTCATGATGTACTCTGCCTATAAGTTAAATAAGCAGGGTGACAATATACAGCCTTGACGTACTCCTTTTCCTATTTGGAACAAGTCTGTTGTTCCAGTTCTATTTTCTGGAACTCTCTTGCTTTTTCCATGATCCAGCCAATGTTGGCAATTTGATCTCTGGTTCCTCTGCCTTTTCTAAATCCAGCTTGAACATCAGGAAGTTCACGGTTCACGAATTGCTGAAGCCTGGCTTGGAGAATTTTGAGCATTACTTTACTAGCATGTGAGATGAGTGCAATTGTGTGGTAGTTTGAGCATTCTTTGGCATTGCCTTTCTTTGGGATGGGAATGAAAATGGACCTTTTATAGTCTTGTGGCCACTGCTGAGTTTTCCAAATTTGCTGGCATATTGAGTGCAGCACTTTCACAGCATCATCTTTCAGGATTTGAAACAGCTCCACTGGAATTCCATCACCTCCACTAGCTTTCTTCATAGTGATGCTTTCTAAGGCCCACTTGACTTCAGATTCCAAGATGTCTGGCTCTAGATTAGTGATCACATCATCATGATTATCTGGGTCGTGAAGATCTTTTTTGTACAGTTCTTCCGTGTGGTCTTGCCACCTCTTCTTAATATCTTCTGCTTCTGTAACTATGTTTAGCTTTATTTTTTTTAGAGATCGTATTCAGTTCAGTTCAGTCACTCAGTCGTGTCTGACTCTTTGCAACCCCATGAATTGCAGCACACCAGGCCTCCCTGATTTTATAGGTTCTTTTTAAAATTTTGCCTGAGATCAGCATGTACACGCTGCTCTATTTATTTATTGACATATACACACTGCTTTATTTATTTTTGGCTGTGCTGGGTCTTTGCTGCTGCACTTGAGTTCTCTCCAGTTGCAGAGCGCGGGCTCTGGACACATGGGCTTCAGTAGCTGCAGCACAGGGGCTCATTAGTTGTGGCTGGAGGGCTTCATTGCTCTGCGGCATGTAGAATCTTCCCAGACCAGGGATCGAACCCGTGTCCCCTGCATTGGCTGGAGAATTCTTACCCACTGTGCCACCAGAGAAGTCCTCTGCTTTTTGAAGAACTGCCAAAATGCTTTCCAGGGTGGTTGCACAATTTACATTCCTACTAGCAAAAAACAAGGACTCCAGTTTTTCTACATCCTCACTAACACTTGGTAATATTTGTCTGTTTTATTTTAACCATTCTAGTGGATGTGAAGTAGTGGTGTCTTATGGTTTTGATTTGTATTTCTTTGATGACTAATGATGTTCGGGGCACAAATCATGGTTTGTATGCAAAAAGTATTTTAGTAATTGAAAAAAGTATTTTTCAATATTGCAAAGGGGTTTTTTTTTTTTTGGTGTTTTTTTGGCTGTGTCATGTCATGTGGGATCTTAGTTTCCTGACGAGGGATCAAACCCGAAGCCCCTGCCTTGGAAGCACAGTCTTAACCACTGGACCTCCAAGGAGGTCCCATTATAAAATACTTTGATAAAATATATATCCAGTAGTTTAACAGATAACAATAACTTCATTGAACAGTACCATTTGAGCCATCTGGTAATAAACTAAATTTACAGAGAAATAAGTCTTTTATCCTTTACAAAAAAGCTTACAATATAATTGGGAGGTATAATGAAAATAACACATATGTAAGCCCATTTATTAAGGCTCAAAGCAAAACACTAATTACCTAACTATTTAATCTGTGGTTCACGGATTATATGCAAAATGTGGGGTTTTTTTCTGAAGAGAGGGTCTGTAACTTCCATGAGTTTCTTAAAGAATTCTAACCATTAACACCCCCCAAAGCTAAAAATGACCTCTCTAAAGTTTTCATCAGGGAAAATGACTAATGTATTCTTAATGTCTGCTTCGATTTACGTTTCTTCCTTGCTGTTAGTTCCTAATTAAGTTACGCATTTTGCTTTGGTTACATATTTTTTCTAGTCAAGACTTTTTGGGTCACAAAGTAAAGACATCACTTCAAACTAGTTTAAGCAACAAGGCCTTTATGGAAGCCTCTCGAGGTGGCTGATGGAATCCGAGGGCATCCAGCCTGCCTTGGGACCCACAGAGGCCTGGCCCAGAAAGCCGGCAGCCGGCGCCCCTCGCTCACGTTCTCTCGCTAATTGTCCGCTTGGCTGGTCCCTGAGCGAAGGAACCACCGCAGCGGATGCGAGCCCCTGCCTGCGTGCCTGCCCTCGCTCCCTAGTTTCCAGCCCTCCGTTCACTGCCCTGCGGAGACGACTAAATAGTCTCTCACAGCCCCAGTGCGAAACTCTCAGGACTGAGACTCTTAGCCCCACTGCTAGTCCCATCTGACTCTAGCCAGGAAGGCCGGATCCTGTGCACCAAGTGTGACTGCCCCTGGGTCTGAGCAGAGATAACTCTCAGGAGAGGGGGGCAGAGGCCAAGGGGCATTGGGTCTGTGTCTAATACTCCAGTCAACTGAAATCAGTTTGCTTTCTGTCTACCTGACTTTCAGGAACTTTTCATTTATCCGAGTCTAGAATCTGAAGTGAAACACCCTCATGTCCTGTAGAGAAGATAATTAAGAGAGAAAACTCATCGATTTTACTTTTAGATCAAAATCTCCATTATGTTATCTTTATTGCAAACCAAGCCTTGAGTGATTTATGTCACTTCTCATATTATAGTTTCAGATCCTGGCCACCATCACCATCACTGCCACCCCCACCTCACACCCACTAGCTGAAAAGACGTTGTTGCTTACTCGCCAGTGTTTCTGTTCAGCTGCTCAGTGTCTGACTCTTTGCGACCTCACGGACTACAGCACACCAGACTTCCCTGTCCTTCACCACCTCCCAGAACTTGTCGTGGCCCAACTCTTTGCAACCCCATGATCTGTAGCCCACCAGGCTCCTCTGTTTATGGGATTTCCCAGAATGCTGGAGTGAGTTGCCATTTCTTTCTCCAGGGGATCTTACTGATCAAACTTACAGGATCAAACTCAAGTCTCCTGCATTGCAAGCGGATTCTTTACCACTGCCTCCTTGAATATTTAGCTTAAAAGTCGTCATGGCTGGCCTGTTTATTTTTATCAATCTGAAAGAGGTGAATCCCAACCTGAAGAACCACATATATATTTTATTTCACAAGTCCTCTCCCATTTCCAAGAGTGCTGTGAGTTCTGTGTGTATGTGTATTTTTTTAATGAATTTAAATGAATATTGCTTTGAAAATTAACTGACTATTTTCTAGTATCTGGTAGGTTAATAAAGGATGTGGAAGCCACCATGGGGAATCTGTTCAATCCAAGGCACCCAGGGGACCCACGCCCTGTTATCCATCCACAGTAGTGGGTGGCTGTTGACATTTCCTTCAGCTTCTGATTCCAGCCAGAGTCTTGCTGTCATGGCCTACACAGGAGGGTCATAGCCAGATTAATGAAGTCTGGAAACCATTAGCTTGTTACCTGAAAACTGGGTTTTTCTCTTGACAGGCATCAGACCAGAAGACAAAACCTAGCACAGAACTCACAGCATTCTTGGAAATGGGAGAGGATTTGTGAAATAAAATATATATGTGGTTCTACAGGTTGGTATTCACCTCTTTCAGACTGATCAGTAGAAGGAGGGATTTATTATTACTTGCAGCAAGTAATAACACTAGGGATCTTTCCCAAAGTAGTGTCTCTCTGAAGAGCAAAACTGGGGAGGTCTTAAGCTAAACGTACGTATATACTCATGAAGGTCTTTGAGCAGAGGGAAATTCAGCATAGAATAGAAAATTCAGTATGGAATTGTGGCAAATATCGACAGAGGCCAAGCTTTAGCTGATTGAAGTCAGGAGGGTGGAGTCAGCACTTTCTGTCTTCCACATGGAAAGGAGCCTTAGTTCCTGGAGAACTCAAAGATATATCAATATTATGTGTATCCCTTGAGAAAGAGCTAGGACTCTGCTTATCATTTCACGATTGTTTGACTGCCTTTTCTGCGTTCCTGGATTCCTTTGTTCCCTGGGCATCATTAATTACTGAGCCACGTTAAGGCAAATATCATGGCTAGGCTTAGAGCCCAAAATGACTTCTCTTATGTTGAGAAAGCCACTCCTGGTTCTCTTTCTCCAGGGATCCCCTAAACTATCTGTTTTAAGCTCAAGGGTCCTCTACCTCGGCTGTCCATCAGCACCCCCATTCTAGACCTCACAGTCTCTGAAGAGTAAAAGCTTTCCAGGTGACACACTTCCCCCAAGTTTGAAGATACTACAAATTACTGAGCCACGTTAAGGCAAATATCATGGCTAGGCTTAGAGCCCAAAATGACTTCTCTTATGTTGAGAAAGCCACTCCTGGTTCTCTTTCTCCAGGGATCCCCTAAACTATCTGTTTTAAGCTCAAGGGTCCTCTACCTCGGCTGTCCATCAGCACCCCCATTCTAGACCTCACAGTCTCTGAAGAGTAAAAGCTTTCCAGGTGACACACTTCCCCCAAGTTTCAAGATACTACATTTGATGGAATTTTCAGACAAAATGTGTAGCATAAATTGTAAAACAGGGTAGGTCCCCCATCCTGTATTTCAGTTTCATTATAAATATGTCCCATTTAGTACAAAACTTGGAAAAAAAGACACCCACCTCAACATGAAGAAATCACTGGTACTATTTAATTTTTTTCCTATCCATATTTTTAAATAACTGAGGCCCCAGTGTAAATACACAAAGACTATTTGGTTTTATTTTGTACTACTAGACACTACAGAGAAGCATTTTTCCAGGCAAGGCAGGCAGAATGATTATCAGAAAATGAATGAAAATCCTTCCATCACTTTAAGGTCCATTCCCCTCATCTACTCCTAGCCTCAGCAGGTCAAAACAAGAACTCACCAAAGTGTACAATGTTAAAACACAAACACGCCAACAGCAAGTCAGAACATACTGGTTTTACCTCAGCACCTCACCCCGTAAGGGCCCTTTTCATAACAGAGCTCTATTTAGGGATACTGAGCTGCCTTCCCCTTCAGAGTCTAAGGGCCACTTGCTTTGATATGCAGTTCGCTTTAAGGTACCTGGAAGTTCCTGAGTGGGTCTGGAAGTCAACAGCACGGATTTTTGAGCCATGACTTGACCTGACGTCCCTTCCCTGCCTCTCCCAAAGGCAGCATGCGTGGACCCCAGCCCCAGAGGGAGCATCCGTCCCCACTTCACCACCACCTGAGTCACGGGAGGGAGCTGCCAGCCAGAGAAGGTTCCTGAAGGTGTGGCCGATCCTCCTGGAGTCCTCGTTAAGAGTCCTTGTCACTGGGCAGCCTCCCTCTCTGAATTCTTTTTGAATAGTTTCTATTTCAGTTGGGTTACTGTGCACAAGTATTTTTCATAATTATGGAGGGCGACTCAGGGAGAAATGACATGGCTTAGAGAAGTGATCAGATACATAACTGTAAGGCACATAAGGCACACACATATAGACTGTCCATAAAGTACAAGTGTAAAGATTATGTATATGTGAAGACACATTATTTATATTATAAAGGAGAGTGAACTTCATTCTAGACCACAGTCCACCCCACCTGTCGTTTATGTGGAAATGCCAGAGCCTCCCTCTGAAGCCCCACCAGACAATACAGATCTTCCTCAACTTGCAGTGGGGTTACTTCCTGATACTCCCATCATAAGTTGAAAATGCATGTAACCTACAGAACATCATATGTTAGCCTGCTGCTGCTGCTAAGTCGTTTCAGTCGTGTCTGACTCTGCAATCCCATAGACAGCAGCCCACCAGGCTCCCCTATCCCTGGGATTCTCCAGGCAGGAACACTGGAGTGGGTTGCCATTTCCTTCTCCAATGCATGAAAGTGAAAAGTGAAAGGGAAGTTGCTCAGTCATGTCCGACTCTTCGAGACCCCATGGACTGCAGCCTACCAGGCTCCTCCACCCATGGGATTTTCCAGGCAAGAGTACTGGAGTAGAGTGCCATTGCCTTCTCTTTAGCCTAGCCTACATTAAACATGCTCAAAATACTTTAACTTGTGTGCTTAGTTGAGCTTCCCTGGTGACTCAGTTGGTCAAGAATCTGCTTGCAATGAGGGAGTCCTGGGCTCCATCCCTGGGTTGGGAAGATCCCCTAGAGGAGGGCATAGCAACCCACTCCAGTATTCTTGCCTGGAGAATTTCCATTGATAGAGGAGCCTGGCGGGCTATAGTCCATGGGCTTTCAAAGAACCAGACATTAAACAGGCTCAGAACACTTACATTTGCTTACAGTTGGGCAAAATCCTGTAACACAAAGCTTCTCATGTCATTCACTGAACACTGTACCGAAAGAGGAAAACAGGGCGGTCATGTGGGTCTAGAATGACTGTCATGTACTAATTGTTCACCCACGCAGTCACAGGGCTGACCAGGAGCAGAGGCTCACTGCCCCAAGCCAGCATCCACAGGGGGCATTCCACTAGTCCAGGAAAAGATGAAAATTCAGAATTCGAAGTATGGTTTCTACTCACTGAATATCACTCTCACACCATCCTAAAGTCAAAAGATTGTAAGTAAAACTAAGCTGAGGACCCTAGTGTACATTTAGTAACAGAGGAAAGGCCTGTGCCCCTGCAGGGCCCAGATCCAGTCTTTCCAACTTCGTCTGCATAAAAGAGCACTGTTTACAAAGTAGAAATGAACAGAATAATTGAACAAGAACGGCTGTTGTCTTTCAGTAAAGCCGTAAATTCTTTAGCATTTGAGTCAAATGAAACCTTAACAATCGATCACTTTAAAAAAGTCATTCCAAGAATGGATTCCATTCATCAGGATGTTGCCTTTTTCCAAAAGAAACTTAAAGTGGGTTGACATAAAGATGTATACACGTTAAGATTAACAAATCAGACGTGAACAGGACATGCGAGAAAATGAGGAGAAGCAGAAAACCTGACCTCAAGAACTAGCTAACCTCTGTGACGACCAGACTGGGCTTCGAGAGAAAGTTTATAAGGCAGCTATCAGAAAACCCGAAACATGGGAAGGGCTAGTAAATGGTGGCCAGTGTTATCATAATTTATAACCAATATTACATTTCTGCTCTCAAATTCCCATTTTATTTTTTAATTTAGATTTTCCTGTTTTTCCTTTTGGCTGTGTTGTGCACCTGCAGAATCTCAGTTCCCTGGCCAGGGACTGAACCCGCGCCGCTGGCAGTGAAAGTGCAGATCCTAACCGCTGGGTCTCCAGGGAATTCCCTCAAATACCCATTTTGTTTCACCACATGAAATTGCAGCTACACTCATTTTTAAGGCTTTAAAATAATTCTGGAACAAAATGTCACTGGGTTGGAATCTTCAAGCTCCCTCTTCTGAATCAGGATCATCTGAACCTTGCACTTCAGCAAATAAAAAGGAATGATTAAACTAGCCATGTGCTTTTTGCATACATTTAGCTCTTCCATCTCTGACTAGAAAGTTTGGAGGCAATAAGGTCCCCAGTATTTTGGTTTGAAAAGCAATTCTGTGATTCTTGGTAGCCATGACAAATAAGAAAAAAGAACTTCCCTGGTGATCCAGGGGCTAAGACTCCGAGCTCCCCAGGCAAGGGGCCTGTGTTCAATGCAGTCAGGGAACTAGTTCCCACACGCCACAACTAAAGATCCCCAAGCTGTAGTGAAGATCCTGTGTGCCGCAACTGAGACCAGAGCAACCAAATGCATGCATGCGCTCAGTCGTGTCCAACTCTTTATGACCCCATGGACTGTAGTCTGCCAGGCTCCTCTGTCCATGGGACTTTCCAGGCAAGAACATTGGAGCAGGCTGCCTTTTCCTATTCCAGGGGATCTTCCCGACCCAGGGATCAAACCTCATCTTTTGTGTCTCCTGCATTAGCAGGTGGGTTCTTTACCATTAGCACCATCTGGGAAGCCCTTAAAAAGGGGGGGAGGGGAAGAGTAATTTCCATTTTCTCCATCACATATAATGGAAGGTTTCAACTGGGAGACTCTCAAACAGTATTTCCAGTGCAGGTCAGAGAGACACAGAATTGAACCAAATGGGATTCTTCTGTTATCCTTCATCTGGATCTGAGATGCTGCCCTCAAGGACCAGCATGTATAGCCGATGGCCCCAGCACAGTCCCTGCAGATCTCCCAGAAATGTCTCGTGCTGAGGCCTGGAGAGAGCGTCCCACTTTGTACAGCAGACTGTCAGCAGCACCATGGGAAAACTAACAGATTCCACCTGGGCACGAAGGCCAAGTCTCCCTTCATATGCCCTCCTTTAGCTCTTCCGTTTGCCTTCTGCCAGACCCTTAGGTGAGTCCATCCTGAGATTCACCTGAGATGATGCCAGAAGGTGGTTTATAAAAGCCTGCCCTCTCCCCAGGCATCTAGCACAGAGCATGACACATACGTGCCCAGTAAGTAAATGAGAACTGAACCACATCCAAACAAAAAGGACCCCAATGATTCAAGTTCAGTCCAAAAGGGAAATAAAACATTGAAAAGGGAGAATGAGTTGTCAAAATGAGATCCTCTAGATTTTCCCATATGAATCCTCCTCCAGTCACATTGGTTGGATGTCCCTTCATCTCTATTCATTCGAGCCTCCTCACCTGATCAGAAACCATCATTGGCTACTATCACTTAGTAATTCTATCTTAATGAGATTAACAAGATTGGAGGTGAAAGGAGGAATAGCAGGTGGATATTCTGAATTGATAAGATAAAGAAGGGAATGTGGACACGGACAGTTTGCATCACTGATCAATTAGAAAATACTCATTCCCTGGAAAGAAAATGTGTGGGTTCAATGCTTCTTTGTTGTTTTAGTCACTAGGTTGTGTCTGACTCTTTTGTGAACCCATGGACTGCCAGGCTCCTCTGTCCACAGGATTTCCCAGGCAAGACTACTGGAATAGGTTGTCATTTCCTTCCCCAGCGAAACTTCCCCATCCAGAGATCAAACCCATGTCTCCTGCACTGGCAGGAGGATTCTTTACCACTGAGCCACTAGAGAAACCCCAATACCTTTTTACTTTTTTCTCAAAAAAACCTGTATTTGCTTCCAATGCACCAAAATGAATGTAATTTTCCTGGATTTATCTGAGGCTAAAGACTACCCTATCTCACTTCATTCATAGAACCTATAAAAGCTACCTCCTGTCCACTGGAATTTTTATTTAACCAAAGAAATGAGCATTAATATTAACATACACATTGTTTACATTGTGATTATGCTAAGCAGAAAACGTAGAGAGTAATTTGACTTGTGGAGTCTTTCCATCATTGTTAAGTTCTCTAACCCTGCCCCCACTACAACCCCACATTAAAATCTTCAGAAATGAATTTCAAACTTCATACAAGTGTATTTTAAATTTGTTTGCACATATAGAACATGATTTAAGGGTCTTCCCTGGTGGTCCAGTGGTTAAGAGTTCTCCTTCCAATGCAGGGGGTGCAGGTTTGATCCCTAGTCGGGGAGGTAAGATCCCACATGCCTCGGGGCCAAAAAGAACAACAAAACATAAAACAGAAACAGTATTGTAAAATTCCATAGACTTTTAAAAATGTTTCACATCAAAAAAGGAAATCTTTTTAAAAAAGAAACAAAACATGATTCCACTTGTGATGTGAACCTAGGTACACGAGCCTTTTACGGCATTACCAGGATTGTTGTTTAAGTCAAATTTCCAGCTAACATATGGTAGTTGTTAGAGGTGCTTAGCCAAGAAGGCAGTAGCAGGCGGCCGGGTTCAGAACACGCCACCCAGGTCCTCAGATGGCCACAGGAGAGCCTTTTTCCCTGACTGCTGCGCGTTGAGACCTCCACCAATCAGCCCAACACCCAGACTCTCAGCCAACAAGCAGCAGATTCTTAAGAAGCTTTTTTCTTGTTTTTCTCCTGGACTGTTTCCACCTCAAGATCAAAGCCATGCTTGGAAATACCACTGCGTGGTATCTACACTGATTTTTTTTTTTTTCAGTGCAAAACAAGAAAGAGTGGAATTGGCTCAGTGGTCCAGAAGCTCTTATTCCAGAGACAAATGAAGGGAGGCTATAAGACCCTCCTTGCTTTACCTCTGATCCCAGAGGCTTGAGCCCCAAGGGTCAAGAGCTGTGAAAGATGGGCCCAGAGCAAACTAAGCTGGGCCTGAATTCAGAGAAGTTAGTACCCAGGCAGGGGCTCAAGAGTCCTGGTCACTTGGGCTAACCACCGCCCCTCACCCCTCTCTCCGCCCCACCCTGCCCAGTTCTGCTTGCTCCCACTCTGCCGGTCCCCCCTCACTGGCTTCACTGTGGCCGATTCCCAGCCTCTGCTCTCTGCTTGTCCTTTCCACACCCCAGTTTCCATGGCCACCACCTCCTCAGCTGCTCCCTAAACGCTGCTGTTCCTTGGCTTTCTGTCTGGGAGTTCTACGTGAGTGATTTCACCCACACCCCTGGCCTCTCCCACCTCATTTGGTAATTGTTTGCAGCCTGGATTTCCAACCTGGGCCTCTCCTGATATCTAAGCTCCAGCTGCCTTCTAGCAGGTTCCACTGAATGGCCCGCCAGAACCGCCTTCAACGTGTGCTCTCATCCGACCAGCCTCCCAGAAGTGCCTCACATGTCAGGGTCTGGAGCGAGTCCCACTTGACTCAGTGCCAGTTCTTACAGTGGTTGGCACCTGTGGCAGCACCGCAGGCGTTAGGAGACCCAGCAGAGTCCACCTGGGCGTGAAGACCTCTCTCCACACGTCCTCCTTGAGCTCTTCCTTTTCTCTTCACCAAATCCGTAGGCAATTCCATCCTGAGATTCACTCGACAGTGAAGTGTTAGTTGCTCAGCCGTGTCCGACTCTTTGCAACCCCGTGGACTGTAGCCCACCAGGCTCCTCCATCCATGGGATTCTCCAGGCAAGAATACTGGAGTGGGTTGCCATTTCTTTCTCCAGGGGACCTTCCCAATCCAGGATTGAACCCTGGTGTACCACAGTGCAGGCAGATTCTTTACTGTCGAAGCCACCAGAGAAATATCCTTCGATTCACCCGACATGACCAGTTTATAAAAGCCTTAACCTCTCCTCAGGTATCCAAGTGCATGGTAGGGGCCTATTCCCCCAAACCAGCAAACTTTCTGTCATGCCTCACTCCTTCTTACGCCGTCAGCAGCCAACAGAGCTCAATTCTACATCCTAAATATTTCAAGACACTCTCCCTTTCTCTCCATCCCACCTCCTGAAGCAGGCTTCACCACCTGCATCCTCTAAAAGCTTCCAGATTGCTTTTCATCACTCCCCTCTCTTCATGTCTCTCTAAGCCTATTCCCCCAAACCAGCAAACTTTCTGTCATGCCTCACTCCTTCTTACGCCGTCAGCAGCCAACAGAGCTCAATTCTACATCCTAAATATTTCAAGACACTCTCCCTTTCTCTCCATCCCACCTCCTGAAGCAGGCTTCACCACCTGCATCCTCTAAAAGCTTCCAGATTGCTTTTCATCACTCCCCTCTCTTCATGTCTCTCTAGTTATCATTCCAAAAACACACAGTCCACCACTTCTGCACACATTCAATGAGTTCCAGTTTCTTGTACTTTAGTAAATCCCAATCCCAGTGTGTGGTGCGCCAGGGCCTCTGCAGGCGACTATACCAGCTGCGTCTGGTCACTTCCCAATCCCCACATCCCACTGGGCACGCTGTCTCCTCGGCTCAAAATGTGCTTGGCTCTGCCTGCCAAACACCCATTCACCATTTAAAAACTCAGTTTAGACTCGAGAAGCCCCAGTCCCCAGAGTCCACCGCAGTTCCCTGTGCTCCATGGGCCTGCGGACCTCACCTCCCAGGACTCATGGCTGCGATGTCCCCTCACCCACCACCAACTCCACTCCCAAGGGCGGTGCTTTCAACTGGCAGGTGCTCAAATGTGCCTGTGCTTGTGATTCCACAAGAGTAAGAAAGCTGGAAAGCCACAGATCCGTTTCCTAACAGTCTTGTTATGTTTGTGTTCTCTTCCATCCCCACAACAGATACTGTCTACATAAGAATCTAATCTGGTAGGTACTTATTGAAGTGATTTCTAAAAGCAAAGAAGACTTTCTCAATGCGGAAACTCTCACAGTGGAAACCAGTTTGGGAGCCATCTGACACCACCCCCACCCCATCCCCACCCCCCTGCCCCCGGGACCGATCAGTCT
>SJYC01146468.1:0-115861 GCA_006408675.1 Madoqua kirkii | reverse complement strand
CCCGGAGCCTGGCAGAGGAGGGCAAGGAAAGGCGGGAGAAGAAAAACTAGAACCGCTAACAGTACAACAACCCCTCATGTGTGTCTAGATGAGCAATTCAATTAAGCCAATAGAGTAATGGTCTTAATCAACTGCAAAGAGCAAATGACATTACGTGGTGATCAGATATGAACTCGGGGTAGGAAGGCTGGAGGGCTCTGCTCCATCTCTGATCCGTCTCTTCCCCTCTCCTACTTCTGGCTGCCCTGCTGTTTAAGGGGAGCCTTGCCGAGGCTGACTCATCAGAAGGCTGGGGAGCTGCTGGGGAAAGGCTGGCACGGGGCAGGGAGGACGGAGGGTGGTGAGGAGGAGACAGTGTTACCTGGGCTGTGGGACAGCAGGGTAGTGTGGGACCTTCTGTCCTGCTTTGTCCGCTGCTGGAATTCGGGCTCTGGTTGCCTCTCTCCTGGACTGTTTCCTTTGATGACTAAGCTCTGTGTCCCACCTCCCTCCTCATTGCTCTGGTGCCCAGATGGCAATGTCTCCAAGGGGCTAATCTAACCTTGTCTTTCCTCTGCTTCCCGGGGCCCACTGCATTACAGGATTCACCCGTCTACTTCAGCCAACAACTATGGGCCCCCCAGTCCTAACCCCTGTCCCCTCTCACCTCCCATTCCAGCTGATGGGGTCTCAGCTGGTCATCCATCACCTCTGAACTGGCTCTGCCCTTCTCTTTGCTTGGAATCTCCTTTCATGATTTAGGTCAGGTGTCTTGTCTTCAGGAAGCTGTATACCTTGTTGACCTGAAACAAACAGAGTGCCAGTCATTTCTCCAACAAAGATGGATCAGCAGAGAACTGTGGAGGGGAGCAAAACTCCCCACCCTAGGGCTTCCCTGGTGTCAGATGGCAAAGAATCCGCCTGCAATACAGGAGACCCGGGTTCAGTCCCTGGGTTGGGAAGATCCCCTGGAGAAAGGGATGGCTACCCACTCCAGTATACTTGTCTGGAGAATTCCATAGACAGAGGAGCCTGGTGGGCTACAGTCCATGGGGTCTCAAAGAATTGGACACGAGTGAGCGACTATCAAAGACAACATGCCTCTCAGTCTTGGAGATTATTTCAAGCTGGAAACAATCAAGGCCCCCGAAACTCAGAAAATGACCTTCACACTAATTACCTAAAGGAATTTGCATAGAGATGTCTGTTCCCAGAATAGAGCTGCCCTAGAGACTTCAGCAGACAATTTGGACCAGGGTGGTAGGGAAAACCCCTAGAGATCAGGGTCCAATCTGCGACCCATCATCTTCGCAGGCCCAGCAGACAGACGTTTATTTACCAAACATTTACATTTCCGTCTCCCTGTGAATTGCCGTCCTCCCCTTTGAAGTCCTAAACCACACCCCCCAACAGCCTCTTTTGCATTTGGCTGTTCAAGGTGAGGGCTTGGCCCACTTTTCAGGACTTGCCGAGTTTTCCTGGGTCTCTCCCATGAAATTATGTTTGATTGTCTCTTGTTAATCTGTCCCACATGCATTTTATTATTAGACCAGCCAGAAGAACCTGGCAGGGTAGACGAGAATTTCTTGCTCCTCTACAATTGCAATTAGGGGTCTGAGCCATGATGAGTCAGGGGAAAGAGATCCCTTTTCTGGTGGTGGGGGTGGGAAGGGGCGTGGGGGCAGAGGAAGGGGAAGGCTGTAGTAAACAGAGTCTGTGGCTTTCCATTGGCTGAAGTGCTTGCCAGGAAAGGAGTCTTTCTGCTTCCTGGCGGGCCCTGGGGTCATCACAGGGCCTGAGAGCTCCCCCTTCTGTTCTCCCAAATCCATTTAAAACAAATCGAGGGAGACTTCCTTGACAGTCCAGCGGTAATAACTCCACTTTTCTCTGCAGAGGTCACTAGTTTGCCCTGGTCAGGGAAATAAAATCCCACATGCTGTGTAGCACGGCCAAAAAAAAAAAAAAAAGTTGGAAAAAAAGAAAAGAAATTGAGGTTTCTACTTAATTTTTACAACACGTATAGGTATACATATAGACAAACACAGAGACAGACACACATGTTCATACACACACACACACCATACTACACCACACGTCGACACTGGGCTAAATCCCTTCCCTGGACTCTCCTAGCACCTCATCCTGACCTCTGCACTGGACCAACCAGCTCTTACCTATAAATCTGTCCAATTTCAGTGATAAACCCCTCCAGGTCAGAGACCGTGCCCCTCTCAACTTTAACATCCTGCTTTCCCCCACACACTATCCACTTCATAGTGGGCATCAATAAAGCTTTGCTAACTGAACCCAACAATAATTCTAAGGCAGGCTGGAGGAACTGGGAAATGGAATGGCTTCTAGGGTGACCAAATGTAAAACTGATTACCCTCTCCAAGTCCCCGGGCAGACTGCAATTACCTTTCGGCAATGGACAGTATCACGCCCCTCCCCCCACCCTTCAAGTCTTATCCTTGCCCCTTAAAGCACATACAAAAATTGTACTCCTAAAACCCAGCTGTTGGCTGTTGAATTCAAAGCCTTTCTCCAATTTGAGATTCCGCAGAATAAATGGAGTCAGTGCCATTTCTAGGCAGCCAAAAGGAAACAGAAAAGAGACTAGCTTAAAGTTTCGTTCAGCACTCACTTAATTTCCCATTTATCTCCTTTATTAAGACCTTTTGAAGACGGAAAACTACATCTGACTGTTCTTTCAATTTCCCACAGCTCCTCGCAGGATGCTTTCCATAAAAAAGGCAAAGTGTTGCCAGAGAAGACAGGAGAGGATGGACATGGGCCCATGGACATGGGTTTTCCAGAGGAGAAAAATAACACTTAACATGGAAATGTAACACCCGCTTCAAAAGTACGCGTCACCACCTGTGTCCATCGCAGGAACTCAGCTGTGTTTCTGTCTGTCCCACGCCAGTTTATACACATGAATCAGCTGCTCATCTGGGTCACATCACAGCCAGCACCAGCAGCTTTGGGACCAGACGGCTCTGGGTGGCATCCAACTCTGTCGCCCGCCAGCTGTCCACCCCGGGCTAGCCTCTTGGGCTCAGTGTCCTCAGCTGTAAAGAGAAGATGACACACCCACAGGGAGGGGACGCTGTCACCGGTGAGATGTGCTCTTCAACAGCCGGTATTTGTCTTTCAAACTTCAAACTTTGGATTTTGCATTTTGTGTTGGAGTATAACCAACTAACAATGTTGTGGCAGTTTCCAGTGAACAGCAAAGGGACTCAGCCATACCTAGACAATGTGTCCCTTCTTCCCCAAACCCCTCTCCTATCCAGGCTGCACACATAATTGAGTAGAGCTCTCTGTGTTATCCAGTAGGTGCTTGTTAGTTATCCATTTTGAATATAGCAATGAAACAATCACTCTCTGATTGTTATTATTATGCGGGTCCTCAGTATATCTGAAATGAGAGCAGAGATTCTGAATCAGAGCAGGACACTATTCAGTTACTGGTGGAAGTCTGGCGATTTGGAGTGCGTATCAGGAGAGATCACACATGAATATCTCTAGAGCCAAACAACAAATTAGTCAAGAAAGTTGTTAAAACCAAAGGCCAGTGCCTACATAGGGCACTTCTTTGGCAAAAGAAGGTGGGAGGATGGGAGTCCAGCTGGGCCCACTACGTAGATCAGGGGAGAGAGGGAGTGTCCAGCCACTGACAGAGGGTCAGCTCCCAAAGCCCCTTTAGCGCTCTGGTGGCAGCAAGTTCCCACCCGGAGAGGGGGAAGCAGCCCAGGAAATCCAGGGCTCAGGCGAACCTGAGCCTGGACTTAGATGAATTCCACCTCTCAGGAAAAGGGTCAGCAACCACACAGAAGCCCTCTCCGGTGCTGGTGAAGCCTGGGCCTCTCTGAGGCTCCAGGACTGGCCAGAGGCTGACCCACCCCTCTCCATGGAACTGGCCGTCAAGCACAGTGGAACCAAGATGGAAACCGGGGGGGTCATTTGGAGGCCCAGGGTCCCTAAACCCACAGGAATCGGGGGTTGGGGGAGGTGCTTGAACTCTGTAATTCCTTCCTGCCTGAGCACTGAAGGGATGGACATGGGCCCATGGACATGGGTTTTCCAGAGGAGAAAAATAACACTTAACATGGAAATGTAACACCCGCTTCAAAAGTACGCGTCACCACCTGTGTCCATCGCAGGAACTCAGCTGTGTTTCTGTCTGTCCCACGCCAGTTTATACACATGAATCAGCTGCTCATCTGGGTCACATCACAGCCAGCACCAGCAGCTTTGGGACCAGACGGCTCTGGGTGGCATCCAACTCTGTCGCCCGCCAGCTGTCCACCCCGGGCTAGCCTCTTGGGCTCAGTGTCCTCAGCTGTAAAGAGAAGATGACACACCTCACAGGGAGGGGACGCTGTCACCGGTGAGATGTGCTCTTCAACAGCCGGTATTTGTCTTTCAAACTTCAAACTTTGGATTTTGCATTTTGTGTTGGAGTATAACCAACTAACAATGTTGTGGCAGTTTCCAGTGAACAGCAAAGGGACTCAGCCATACCTAGACAATGTGTCCCTTCTTCCCCAAACCCCTCTCCTATCCAGGCTGCACACATAATTGAGTAGAGCTCTCTGTGTTATCCAGTAGGTGCTTGTTAGTTATCCATTTTGAATATAGCAATGAAACAATCACTCTCTGATTGTTATTATTATGCGGGTCCTCAGTATATCTGAAATGAGAGCAGAGATTCTGAATCAGAGCAGGACACTATTCAGTTACTGGTGGAAGTCTGGCGATTTGGAGTGCGTATCAGGAGAGATCACACATGAATATCTCTAGAGCCAAACAACAAATTAGTCAAGAAAGTTGTTAAAACCAAAGGCCAGTGCCTACATAGGGCACTTCTTTGGCAAAAGAAGGTGGGAGGATGGGAGTCCAGCTGGGCCCACTACGTAGATCAGGGGAGAGAGGGAGTGTCCAGCCACTGACAGAGGGTCAGCTCCCAAAGCCCCTTTAGCGCTCTGGTGGCAGCAAGTTCCCACCCGGAGAGGGGGAAGCAGCCCAGGAAATCCAGGGCTCAGGCGAACCTGAGCCTGGACTTAGATGAATTCCACCTCTCAGGAAAAGGGTCAGCAACCACACAGAAGCCCTCTCCGGTGCTGGTGAAGCCTGGGCCTCTCTGAGGCTCCAGGACTGGCCAGAGGCTGACCCACCCCTCTCCATGGAACTGGCCGTCAAGCACAGTGGAACCAAGATGGAAAACCGGGGGGTCATTTGGAGGCCCAGGGTCCCTAAACCCACAGGAATCGGGGGTTGGGGGAGGTGCTTGAACTCTGTAATTCCTTCCTGCCTGAGCACTGAAGGGTGAGCATCAGAGAAGTCAGCTCCGAGCAGTTGGTAAAAGGAGTCCACACATCCAGCTGGATTCAAATATGTTGTGTTATCCGTCGTTTACGTGGGTCAGCTTTTTCCCTCCCAGACGCATCTTTGTATCGAGGTGCAGCTACCTACCTATGGGCACATATTGTTAATTTGCAGATATTTTTATTTAAAAAAAAATTTTTTTTTAATTTAGGCTGCACCATGTGGCTTTAGGATCTTAGTTCCCCAACCAGGGATCCCCCCCCCACCCCCAGCCCCGCCACTGGAGTATAGTTGATTTACAATGTTGTGTTAGTTTCACGGGTACAACAAAGTAAGTAAGTTATATATACACATATATCCACACTGTTTTAGATTCTTTTCTAGAGAGTAACAGGCCATAACAGCGTAGAGTCCCTTGTGCTATACAGCAAGTTCTTACTAGTTATCTTATTATATATAAAAATAGTAGTGTGTATCTGTCCATTCCAATCTTTCAATTTATCTCTCTCCACCTCCCTTACCCCCTGGTAACCATAAGTTTATTTTCTACATCCATGACTCTACTTCTGTTTTGTAAATAATGTCGTGTATACCCACTTTTTTTTTCTGATTCCACATATAAGCGATATCCTATTTGTCTTTCTGCATCTAACTTACTTCGTTCCACGTGACAGTCTCTAGGTCCGCCTGTGTGGCTACAAATGCAACTATGTTGTTCTTTTTTATGGCCGAGTAATATTCCATTGTGTGCAGGTAAGACATATTCCTTACCCATTCCTCTGTGGATGGACATTTAGGCTGCTTCCACGCCCTGGCTATTGTAACTAGTGCTACAGTGAAAACTGCAGTGTTTGACCAGGGACTGAACCCATGCCCTTGCCAGTGAGAATGCAGGACCACCAGGGAAGTCCCTGCAGACATCTTTACAATAACATCACCAGCATTTACACAGTGCTTTCGGGATTCCGAACCACTTTCATGAAAACCAGCTCACTTGTTTCTTGGAATAACTTGTGAGGTAGAAAAGGAGGTGGTTTTTACCACCTGAGATATATTTGGAAGCCTAAGAGAATTTGAGATGTCACACAACACTTGATTTGGGTTTCAGAAGAAGGAATAGGAGTTTGCCAAGCATACTTAGAAGGCTGCTTTCTCTGGAAGTGATGGTCATTTGCACCGTTATATGGATACCAACCCATCTGCCCAGTCACTTTAATGCTGGACCAAAAAGTTGGGGAGACATAACCACTTCCAGTAAAGTATCTTTGTGGGACCAGTGCCCTGGGACTGCGTGTGACCTACAATCTCAGTTTTAACGTAACAGCTTCCAAAGCAATTAAAAATACTTTACCCACAGATTGACGTCGAATTCCCTTCTCTGTACCCAATTAAAAAATGATGATAACAGTCTTATTAGATTTAAAATAAGCCCAGATTAGAAACAGCCTGTTTAAAAATCAATAAACTTTTCTTAATCCCTGCAGTGGAAAAAGAAAGAGGCTCCTCTCTGTCTTCCCTAAAAAGTCAGTATTTACACAAAGCATTGCGTTGCCGGATTCGGAGACGCAGAGGTGCCCCAGCTTTCACCCAGAGGCCTGCACCCCCTGAATCCCACAAGACTTATTTGGCTATAACTAATCTTAGCTCCAGGCTTGCTTACATTTTTGGGTGGCCCTTTCGCCTGGAACGCTTCTCAGTGTTCTCATTAGCACGGTCCTCCCAGCCCCGGCCCTCCTCTCCTTCGTTGCTATTACTTTCTGTCCTGCCGTTAGTAATCTTGACTGCTCCCAGCAGCCGGCCTGGCGTGTTCCCCATCACGCTGACATCTGTTCCCGCACCAGACCCGGCCCGCCTCCTACCCCCCTGCCCCGTGCCCACGGCCGAGCCCCTCTGCTGCCCTTTCTGGATATTTGCACTTGGATTTCTGATGTTGTTAATTCTTTTTCCAATTATGAAGCACACTTTATGCTTTTTATTTAAGACTGTAAAGAAAGATATTAAGAAAACCCCCATAATCTACACTCAAGAGTCAGACACTGCTATTTTTGTAGCATGATCCCTATTTAAAATATATTTTATTGTATGTTTCATTCAGAAAGTAATGCAGGGAGTTGTCTGGGGTCTGGCATTAGGATTCGGCCCTGTTGCTGCCATGGCCCTTGTTCAGTCCCTGGTCAGGGAACTAGGATTCTGCATGCCACACAGTGTGGCCAAAACAAATAAAACCAAACCAAATACTTTTTTTTAAGTAATCTATTCCATGCTATGATGTGATGAGAATGACACTTAACTTTTGTGGCCTTTTTACCCCCAAATTCTTAACTGCAATCTAATCATGATGGAAAACATAAACCCAAAGTGAGGGACCTTCTACAAATTATCTGACTAGAACTCCTCAAAACTGTCAAGCTCACCAAATTCAAGGAAAGCCTAAGAAAGTGTCACGGTCTAAAGGAGCCCAGGAAGACACGGTCACCAATGTCACCTGGTGTCCTGGGTGGGCTCCTCCTGGAACAGGAAAAAGGTATTGAATTAAACACTTTAAAAATCCCATGAAAGGATAGACATTGAGGGATTCCCTGGTGGTCTAGTGCTTAAGACTCTGTGTTTCCATTGCAGAGGGCGTGGGTTCAATCCCTGGTGGGGGAGCTAAGATATTCACATGCCATGAAGCCAAAAAAAGTCGGCATTGGTTAACTAAAATTGTTTATTAGTTGTAACAAATGCAAGATGTTAACAATAGAAGAAACTGGGTACAGAATATATGGGAACTCTCTGAATTATCTTTATAACTTTTCTATAAATCTAAATCCATTTTCAAATTTAAAGTTTATTCTTTCTTCCGGTTTTATTGAGATATAATTGACATGCAGCACTAAATAAGTTTAAAGTGTACAGCATAATGATTTGACTCACATCACAAAATGGTTATCACAGTAAATTTAGTGAACATCCATCAACTCATATAGATACAAAAGAAAAGAAAAAAATTTTCCTGGTGATGAGAACTCAGGATATACTCTCTTAAAAATGTTCATATAGAACAAATTTTCATATATAACATACAGCAGGGTTAATTATAGGAATCATACTTTATATCCCAGGTACTTATTTATCATATAACTGGAAGTTTATATATCTTTTGAGCACTTGCATCCAAGTTTTGGGGAAAAATATTCAGGCAACACAGAAGTGTGTGAAATAAAAGGCAACAGGTCTCTACCTCACCTCCCCACCTCACAATTGGCACCATCCTTATTTTCTGGAAATGTTTCCTCTTTATTGTGTAGTCGAGCTCGTTGCCACGGTGCCGTTCTGAGTGCTGGCTTTTTTGTTTTGCGTTACAGTGTAAGCATTTTCCCATGTCCTTAAAATTCTTCTTAAAGACAGTGTTACAGGTTGTGTAACAGTCATGCACTGTTCTCTTGCCTATGGTAGCTGTGATCCACTCTTATGATTCCAGGAGATTTGCTTTCATTTTCCATGTTTTAGGAACTTTCCTCCTGCAAAGAACTGCTCCTTTGCTATCTCCAAGCAACAAGGAAGACCTCAAATTACTCATCCAGGCCTTCCTGAGGCCTCCAGAAAACTTGTTTAATCCAACATGTTTCAGCAGAGTTTGGGTGTCAAGCCTTTCTTTTCATGATCTCTTCCCTTGCCTTTGTTTCTCATGATGGAGGATTTATAATCCAGTGGGTATAACTCAGGGGCTATCAAGACTGAGGATTAGAATGTGGACTGTTTGAACGTTAATGTACAGGGTAGCATCCTTCCCAAATTAGATTCACCTGGAGCCCCAGAACAAGATGCTATTTCAAGGTAGGGTCTTTGCTCATGTAATATGGTAAAATGAGGTCATGCTCATTAAGCATTGAGGTGGGAGTCCAGTCCAATCACTGGAGTCCTTGAGAGAAGGCCACGTGGAGACACACACACTGAAGGAGAATGCCACGTGAGGGTGGAGACAGGCTGGAGGGACGTATCTAGAAGCCAAGGAAGGCCAGGGGCCGAGGGCAGCCACCAGGAGAAAGGCCAGGGACGGTGCTCCTCGGAGCCAAAGGAAGGAACAAACCCCGCAGACACCTTCAGTTTGGACCTCGGGTCTCCGGAACAGTAAGAGAATAAATTTCTGTTCTTTTAAGGCTCCCAGGTGATGGCGTTTTTACAGCAGTGCTTGCAAACTAATTCCAGCAGGCTGTGGTCTCAGAGAGTGGTGGGTATAGGCAGAGCTCTGGCGCTTGAGTTGGGGAAGGGGTGGTGGTTGCCCCTGTGGGGGCAGTGAGGTATCTGGGGATGGGTAGGCGGGGGAGAGCCGGGGGGGCACAGGTGTCAGGCAGTGAGCAAAGGTCCCACTGGGCACAGATGTTTCGTGTTATTTCCCTTCTCCACCATCCTCCCCACCTCTCGGCCGTTTCTTTCTGGTCAGACAGAAACAGGCCCACAAAGATCCCTTTCCTCCCTTACACCTGCGTCTAGAATATTTCTAAAAGACTCAAGCTGTTGTTTGCCAGGAAATGCCTTAATTACACAAAGCCTCGAGGGTGCAAGCCAGTTGATTTCCAAGCTCTGGCTATGACAAATTACTTCAATGCTTCGTTTCTTATTCACTATTTGTAGTGAATTTGCTTGGATAACACACGCACACCTTAACAGCAATCGCTGTATGAATTTTTCACTTTTTCCAAAATGATCTTGGATTACTCTCCTAAGGAAAATATTGTCACAAAACCTCCTTTAAAAGAGAGGTGCTGTATCTACTGTAAAAGCTGATTGCTGATGGAGAGGGTCTCCTCAGATAAGAGACTGAGGCTCAAGGTTGGTGAGCAAAGTGTGAGTGGGATGCTGTCGATAACTTGCAGCGCGCGAGACCTGATGACGTCTCAGGGGTCCATGGAGTCACTGTCTTTAATGGGCCAGAAGGTTCCAGGAGGTCATGAGGCAGGTATGTGGTGAGGGATTCCTCTCTTGGGGCTGGGGGAGGGGTGGTGCTGGGGAGCAGAGTCTTAAAGCGGCTTGATGAGTTTTCCTAAGACTATGACAGCCGTCATAGGAAAACTCATCAAGAGGTTGGTTTCGTGAAGACAATTTTTCCACGGACCGGGAGTAGGGAGAATGGTTTCAGGATGATTCAAGTGCATTGCATTTATTGTGCACTTAATTATAACATCAACTCCACCTCAAATCACCAGGCACTGGATCCCAGAGGTTGGGGACCCCTGAACTATGGGGTCAGGGTGGCAAGAGAAAACAGTCACCCTGGACTACTGTGAATGAAACCTGGAATGGAGGGTGTGGTTTGTGGGAGAAGAGAGAGCTCCCAGGGTTCACTAAAGGCAGACGGGCCACACCTCCCCAGAGGGGCCTTCACTTCCTCTGAAGGTCCCAGCATCACTTTCTGTGTTGCTCATCAATTGGTGTGTAACCTCAGAACTAAGCGGCTTCGAACGACCAATGTCTGTTACCTCGGAGCGGAATGCGGGAGTGGAGGGGCTAGTCACCAGGCTCCGAGCCCAGTAGCCTCCCACTCGGATGTGATCGTCTCCTTCACCTTCCCAACCTTCTGAGTGTGCATCAGGGTGAGGTCGAGGCTGCGGAGCCCCCCACCCAGGGCAGAGCTAGGTGTAGGTGCAGATCCTCTCCCCTCTCAGCTCTGCAGCCTCTTTGCTCCAAGCTTGGAAAGCTAACGGGGCCTCCCACCCAACGCCAAGCCACCCAGCCGTCCCTCAACCCCAGTACTCACTGGCCCCCAGGCAGAAATTGACGGTTTGCTCTAGACAGTAAGCGGTCTGCCTCATTACTGGTCACTCTGAATGTTCATGGTTGGGTCCGCCAGTCTTTGCATTAGGACGTTGCTAGCATGCAGTGAGGAGCCTCTTGCTGTGGTGAGGAGGGAGGTGAGGGACCAGGCCAGGAGTGGGGTCACAGAGCCAGCGATGGGCCGAAGGTCTGGCCAATCTGATGAAGCAACCTCGGACCCCAGAGAGTCCAGCCCAGGAACAGTCTGGGATAGTGCAAAAGGAACCGGACATTGACTAGGAAGCCTTCTTTCTAGCTTCACTTCCTGCCCAGGTCTGGAGGCCTGGCCTGGTGAGTGAGGGCCGCAGCTGGGAACAAGGACTCAGAAAAGCACCTTTTCCGTGCACGAGGGATGAGTAGCCATCAAAACAGGTTACAATTCTTTGGCAGAAAACTCAGGCCCCTTCCTGCTGCAGCTGCCTGCTATTTGTAATTTAATTCATTGTGGGAATCCTCCCACCCATACTCCCCCTCCCCCCAAATAAGCCAACTCTGCACAGTCCAGGCAGGGACTCCTGCTTCCAGTAGTGCCGAGTCCCTTTAGTTTAGGCATTCATGCAGCTGGGCTCTCTGATGGAGACTGGTGGAGGGAATGCTGGTGCCTGGTTAGACAGACTTGAGTGGGGAATGGGGGTGGCCAGTTACCACTTCATCAAGGGTTTTAAAAATCATCTCAAAAACGAGTTCTTTTGTCATTTGCAGAGGCCAGGAGAAGAGTTTTAAGCAAAGGGTGGAGTTTTAAGGAGAAGGGATAGGAATGGGTAGGAGCCTACTATGAACTGTTTTCCCTCCAAGGTTTAACCAAATGCCTGCTCGCCTCCACGCACAGACCCTCTCCTAAAGGCCTCATCATCTTACATCCATCTCCCCTCCTGTGATTCCTGAAGCACTTTTTATCTGGGCATTCATCTTAGGTTTAGTCATATGTTGTATTAGAAATCTGGGATGGCTTACAAAAATATGAAATTGAAAAGACTTTTAAAACTCAGGTATATTGTCACAGAGAAGTGCACGGTCTTATCCTGTTGCTAAAAGGGATCAGAAAGTTTCTCTGAGTGTCCTTCAGAAATTAAAGGGCAAAGGACCATTGCAGGGGCTGCATGGTGTCCTTAGGGGTGATCAGACTGGTTTTTAGGAATAGAACATCTTCTCTCAAAACAAAACTGAGAAAAATCTCCCCTGTGGGTCCAGCCAAAGAACTCAGAGCACTGTCTCATCTGAGAAAACGGCTAATCTCTTATGACAGTGTGGGTTTTTTGTTTGGTTTACCCCAGGCAGAAATTGACGGTTTGCTCTAGACAGTAAGCGGTCTGCCTCATTACTGGTCACTCTGAATGTTCATGGTTGGGTCCGCCAGTCTTTGCATTAGGACGTTGCTAGCATGCAGTGAGGAGCCTCTTGCTGCGGTGAGGAGGGAGGTGAGGGACCAGGCCAGGAGTGGGGTCACAGAGCCAGCGATGGGCCGAAGGTCTGGCCAATCTGATGAAGCAACCTCGGACCCCAGAGAGTCCAGCCCAGGAACAGTCTGGGATAGTGCAAAAGGAACCGGACATTGACTAGGAAGCCTTCTTTCTAGCTTCACTTCCTGCCCAGGTCTGGAGGCCTGGCCTGGTGAGTGAGGGCCAGCAGCTGGGAACAAGGACTCAGAAAAGCACCTTTTCCGTGCACGAGGGATGAGTAGCCATCAAAACAGGTTACAATTCTTTGGCAGAAAACTCAGGCCCCTTCCTGCTGCAGCTGCCTGCTATTTGTAATTTAATTCATTGTGGGAATCCTCCCACCCATACTCCCCCTCCCCCCAAATAAGCCAACTCTGCACAGTCCAGGCAGGGACTCCTGCTTCCAGTAGTGCCGAGTCCCTTTAGTTTAGGCATTCATGCAGCTGGGCTCTCTGATGGAGACTGGTGGAGGGAATGCTGGTGCCTGGTTAGACAGACTTGAGTGGGGAATGGGGGTGGCCAGTTACCACTTCATCAAGGGTTTTAAAAATCATCTCAAAAACGAGTTCTTTTGTCATTTGCAGAGGCCAGGAGAAGAGTTTTAAGCAAAGGGTGGAGTTTTAAGGAGAAGGGATAGGAATGGGTAGGAGCCTACTATGAACTGTTTTCCCTCCAAGGTTTAACCAAATGCCTGCTCGCCTCCACGCACAGACCCTCTCCTAAAGGCCTCATCATCTTACATCCATCTCCCCTCCTGTGATTCCTGAAGCACTTTTTATCTGGGCATTCATCTTAGGTTTAGTCATATGTTGTATTAGAAATCTGGGATGGCTTACAAAAATATGAAATTGAAAAGACTTTTAAAACTCAGGTATATTGTCACAGAGAAGTGCACGGTCTTATCCTGTTGCTAAAAGGGATCAGAAAGTTTCTCTGAGTGTCCTTCAGAAATTAAAGGGCAAAGGACCATTGCAGGGGCTGCATGGTGTCCTTAGGGGTGATCAGACTGGTTTTTAGGAATAGAACATCTTCTCTCAAAACAAAACTGAGAAAAATCTCCCCTGTGGGTCCAGCCAAAGAACTCAGAGCACTGTCTCATCTGAGAAAACGGCTAATCTCTTATGACAGTGTGGGTTTTTTGTTTGGTTTGGTTGTGTTTCCTTTGTGTGTGTGTGTGTGTGTGTGTGTGTGTGTGTGTGTGTGTGTGTGTTTTAATCAAAATCACAAGCTGGCTCAAATAACTTACTCCTTTAATAGAAATGAGAAAAGCACACGCGTGTGTGTATTAGTCGCTCAGTCATGTCCGACTCTGCGATCCCATTTACTGTAGTCCACCAGACTCCTTTGTCCATGCCATTCTCCAGGCAAGAATACTGGAGTGGAGTGGGATCTTCCCCAGGGATCGAACCC
Source organism: Madoqua kirkii (assembly GCA_006408675.1). Lineage (NCBI taxonomy): Eukaryota > Metazoa > Chordata > Mammalia > Artiodactyla > Bovidae > Madoqua > Madoqua kirkii. The sequence continues at coordinate 101,906 of SJYC01146468.1, read as the reverse complement.
AGGTCTCCTGCATTGCAGGCAGATTCTTTACTGTCTGAGCCACCAGGGAAGCCTGAGAAAAGCGTAAGCCGATGCAAATAGACAAGAAAGAAAGACAGGAGGCAGGAAAGGGCACAAGAGGCTTCCCCACCCCAACAAGAACAGGCCATTTTACCGAGCAGTCGGCTGTTGTCCTTCCTTCCCCGAGGGGGCCGTGACTGGGCACCCAGCTGCATCTTCTCTGTAATTCCTTCTCCCTTTCTCTGGGGGTCATGAGGTTCCTTGTCCCTGGCTCCCGATGAGGGGCTCCTCCCAGGCCTGACTGTCACCAGCCTCTTTCTCTATACATATGTCCTCAGGAAATGGTATGCCGGCCTCTGGGTACAGAACCTCCACCCTTGTTTAGCTTGCTGTCTTGTTGCAGCTGGTAGATGACCTTGTAGTTTTATGTGCAAAAAAGCTCCTGTTGGGCTCCAGCCAGGCAAGTCACTGCTCAAAGAGGGGTTCCAGCTGGGCCATCAGACTCCTCAGGTGTCTCCCTGTCTGGGCCAGCTGTTGTGTCAGCTGGACCAGCTGTTGAACAGGTATTTTTTAGAAGCTTATCAAGAGTAAAGAACAGAAACATGTTTTATTTTGTTTTGTTTTTAAAAGCACCTAAAATTTCCACACCAAGAACCATGTCTAAAGTTTGCTGCCTCCTCCCTACAGCATCCATCACAATGACTGGCCCAGAGTAGTTCCCAGATATTTTTATTTATCACAAGGTCGTTGTCTTCCCATTCGTAACTTCAAACTTGAACGACTGCTTCATCTCTTCCCTGGAGTCGCAGCCTGCGCTAGGCTGCAGGGTTCCAAGTGGCCAGCAGATGTCGCCAGCTAACACGATTCTGAGACGCCAGAACACGTGAAATCCTTTTTCTCTGAAAACTTTCCATGGACCCTTTAATGTGGGCCGTGTAAAGTCCAAATTCCTAACCAGGACATCCCAGGCCCTTCAGATTTAGTCCAATTCACTTTTTATAGCCTTAGTTCTTACCAGTTCAGGCATCCATTCAATCAATCAGGAAAGGCTTATTGAATTTTTTTTTTTTTTTAATCAGGTGCTTTGCTGGCGGCTGGAGATGAAAAGATGACAGAGATTTCATCTCTGCTTGGAGAAGCTCTCTGCCTACTCCACTTCAGAAAGCAATATAGGATTAAGCTGCTATGTTAAAGAGACATCTCTCTACACACACATACACAGTGGCGTAAATTCATTTATTTCTCACACCAGAGACCAGCGTGGTCCAGTTGGTGGGTCAGCTGGGGTTCTGGCTTCTTCTCAGCCTGTTGTGTGTCATCACCTGCAGGATATTATCCTTAGTTCAGTTCAGTTGCTCAGTCATGTCCAACTCTTTGCGATCCCATGGACTGCAGCACGCCAGGCCTCCCTCTCCATCACCAACTACCGGAGTTTACTCAAACTCATGTCCATTGAGTCAGTGATGCCATCCAGCCATCTCAACCTCTGTCATCCCCTTCTCCTCCCCACTTCAATCTTTCCCAGCATCAGGGTCTTTTCAAATGAGTCAGTTCTTCGCATCAGGTGGCCAAAGTATTGGAGTTTCAGCTTCAACATCAGTCCTTCCAATGAATACTCAAGACTGATTTCCTTTAGGATGGACTGGTAAGGATATTATCCTTAACTGCACAGTCACTGCTGGGTCATAACCATATCCATGCTTCAACCTAAGAAAGGAAAAGAGAAAAAGAGGAGGGTGGGCAATTTCCTTTCAAGCAGCAAACACAGAAGTTGCATCTACCCTTTTATTCACATTCCAGGGCAGGGACCTAGTCCTGTGGCCACATCTAGCTGCAAGGAAGGCTAGGAAATGTAGTCTTTATCTAGGCAGTGGCACGCCAGCTAGCAATAACTTGCAACTACCAGTCTGGTCAAAAGCATCTCTTTTTTCATATAACCTAACTTTACTTTTCTTTAAACTTAAAAAAAATTTTTTTTTCAGCAGAGCTCTGCGGCATGTGGTATCTTAGTTCCCTGACCAGGAATAGAACCTGTGCTCCCTGCACTGGAAGCTCAGAGTCTTAACCACAGGATTGCCAGGGAAGCCCCTAACCTAAATGGACTCTTGAAACAGTTTATGTATCTTCTACACTGCTGTCAACAGTAATTGTACTGTCAGGGTTTAGGAATGCTAGTTCATGGGAATTTGTGGTGACTGATAGCAGTTTACCATGCATGTTTCATATTCATGAGACATACCCATTTCTGCCCAGGAGAAATGATAAAGTATGACCACAATGACAACTGAGTTGATAAAATTCAGTGAAATGAAACTTAAAATCCAGTTTATTTCCCACTCAAGAAGATAGGACATCTGAGTTAGTCTCTTGAGACTGTTCAGGTAGGAAAGGAGGAAGAACATTCTAGAATGTGAACAGCATCTATAGAGACTTGTAGTCATAGAGAGGCCAGCTATAGGAGTACATTGGTTATGGGACATGAATATGTTTATAGGGAAGGTTGGCAGGAGAGAAAATGGAAAAAATAGAATCAGATCATGCTAGGCTTCCTACTCCAAACTAAGGAACTTGGATTTTACTCTGTAAAGCAGTTGCTTTAGAGATACTTCCCAGTCCAAGAGCCACGCTCAGATCCCAACTTTCTGTCACTGTACGTGGGTGGGCTCCTGGCAGCCAGTGTATAGAATGTGACCCAACCGTTTGACTTGTGAGACTGTGAGTGAAGATAACGTAGCAAAGGTATGTGTGTGTGCCTGTTGTTTTGTTCTTATTGGAAATTATTTGTGTGCATTATGAAATCAATAGGAAAGATCCAGAAACCAAAAGCTGAGAACAGGAGAAAGAAGATTTGTATTCCTCTGACGGGCTCTTGGCCAAGATTCAAGGCAGGATTGAATGACTGCGCTTTCATGGGAGGGTTGAACGAGAGGACGAGAAAGAAAAGACAGGCTTTCATTTGGTTTTGGGAAGAAGAGGTGGCCGTTGCTGTCCCTGCCATTTCTGTGTCTCTGTACGGCAGAGTCAAGATCACTTCCTGAGTAAGGAGATCTGAGGAGAGTAGAGTGGGTTCAAAACCGTGCTTGTGAGAGTGAGTGGACTGGCAAACCTAGTAGTGTTACTCAGTAGGTCATCAATTTATGCACGTATTCAGTCGATAAATGTTCGCTGAGGTCAGGCTGAATGAGAGGCAGTGGCAAGTGCGCACCAGCTGACGCCAGGGCTTCCCCGTATAGCTGTGCGAGTTGTGCACTGCCCAAAGGTGCCAGTGAGGGACGAGCCTAAGCTGAGATCTGGTCCACGTATAACGAGGCAAGTCCCGCAGCAGATACGTGTGCCCAAAGTTAGTGCCTTTATCAGTGAACTCAGAGGGCCAGTGTGGAAGTCTGAGGACCTGGTTAAGGGCTAGTTTTGTAGGACAGAAGAATGCACTGTGGAGCGAGTGCTGTGATGAAGAGGAGGCTCTGAGGGCACAGAGGGAAGAGTGGCATGAACCAGTGGAGCGTGAGCAGGGGCCTGGAGGCACCAGAGATGCTCCGGGAAGCAGGCAGAGCAGGAGGGAGCGGAGTCGCCAGCAGAGGCAAGGAAGCTCCCTTCACCGCTTTTTCTGTTTGACTCTGAACAGTTCTCCACTGCAGGCACGCTCTCTCCCCATCAGGGACACCTAATCAGAGCTGGCTGGGCCCACAGGCAGGGGGCACCAGGCCCCCCAAGTGCAGCTAAGCCTGGAGTGTTAAGATGCTGATGGGCAGCAGGCTTTCTCCTCAGCCAGGGTGGGGTGGCCCGTGTGGCGGTTCTGCTGAGCAAGGAGTGTTTATTTTCACGTCTAGGCTGTGTTGGTGAAGAACAGGGCCAGGAAGAGGACAGGACTGGGGTTAGCCCCACGTCGCCTCTGATGAAGGCTTTCTTTCCTTTCTGAAGCCGGGGGCTCTGCTCACAGGAGCCACGACGCCCTTGTGAGACCTCTAGCAAGCCATGTTTTGGGCTTCCCTCGGATGGTAGAGAATCCGCCTGCAATGCAGGAGACCCCGGTTCAGTCCCTGAGTCGGGAAGATCCCCTGGAGAAGGGTTCAGCAACCCACTCCAGTATTCTTACCTGGAGAATTCCACAGACAGAGAAGCCTGGCGGGCTACAGTCCATGGGGTTGCAAAGAGTTGGACTCAACTGAGCGAGTAACATTCACTTTTTCATAGAGAAATCAGTGCTGCTTACATGCTAGTGAACCCACATTTACACTGCATTTTATGAGATATATATCATATATACATCACTCTATGGACTTCCCCAGTGGCTCAGCGTAAAGAATCCACCAGCTGCGGAAGACCCGAGTTCAATCCCTGCGTCGGGAAGAACCCCTGGAGGAGGGCATGACAACCTACGCCAGTATTCTTGCCTGGGACATCCCACAGACAGAGGAGCCTGGCAGGCTACAGTCCACGGGGTCTCAAAGAGTTAGACACGACTGATCAAGTAACATTTTGACTTTTTTCAAGCTGCGTTTTAAATATTTATCAGTGATTGGTGATATTACATATATTCCCTTCATGGGGTAAAAGCTCTCACCTGTGTTATCCAGTCTGAGATGGGAGACAGCTCAGTGAATGGACAAGGCCTGTGTCTCGGGAAAGGTGGCTGATTTGGCTGAGGGCACGGCTGTTTCATCCACAGAGCCAGGATGCAATCCCTGTCTGCCTGATTCAAAAGAACTGCTCTTATTTTTTACCCAGAGAAAGAGGAAGGTGACTCCTGCTTTATAGTTGTGAGAATCCCATGAGAAAATCAACACAAGGTGCCCAGCAGAACTCTCTATGCCCAGTCAACATGTTCACTCCCAGAAACTCCTCATTGCCTTCTGTCTGTAATCAGCAGTGACCAACCGCTGCTAAACCACAATACTGAGAACACGGCTGGTCCCAGCCCCTGCACCTGCGAGACTGCTCTCACGTGGCGCCCGGCTTCTGCTTGGTGTTCTAAGATGGACTTCTTGGGGTAGTGTTCCTCCTCTGGCTCTTCTCCCACCGTGGTGGTTTAATTGCTAAGTTGTATCCGACTTTTGCAACCCCATGGACTGTAGCCCACCAGTCTCCTCTGTCCATGGGATTTTTTCTAGGCAAGAATATTGGAGTGGATTGCCATTTCCTTCTGCAGGGGATCTTCCCAACCCAGGAATTGAACCTGGGTCTTCTGCACTGCAGGCAGATTCTTTACCAACTGAGATGCCCAATAGCTACAAAAGTAAGAAATAGCATGGCGGTCATAGTGGGGTTCCAAGACCATCATCAATTCTTATTTAAAAAATAATCATTCTCTTTGAACGTGGTGCTTATCTGGGTACAGTGCCAAACTCAGTCTAGGACAGACACTGGGAATAAGTTAAGGGTGGGAAGAGTGTCTCCTAATTCTCTAACCCACCAGCTATAGGAAGTCTTTCTAGACCCAAGGATTCTCAACCTCACCAGATCCGACTCCACCCTTTCTTAATGAATACACTATATTACCATGAAATAAAAAGGTAAACCACTATAACTTGCCTTTGATGGAGTATTGATGGGTGAGCACACAAGGGAGACTTCTGAGGTGTTGGAAATATTTTATTTCCAACATTTATATTGATTTCAGTGGTGGTTACATGCCTATATTCATATATAAAAATTCATCAAACAAGGGATCTCTCTTATTTTTTTATAAATGTATGTGAATCTATATTTATCTCCATTAAAAGTGAAATTAAAAGTGAGATCCAGGTAAAAGTTTAACTGTGTGTTTTGTCATAATTTTTTAAAAATGAGGTGTGCTTACACCCATAAGACTGGTAGAAATTGGGAAGTTTAATACTATTCAGTTTACAAGGATGTAGAGAAAAGGGAAACTCTTCCATGCTGGCAGGAGCATAAATTAGTACAGTGACTATGGAGATCAGTGTTGTCTGGTAAGACTGAAAATGTGTATGCCCAGCAATTCCACTCGCTCACGTGAATAGGGATGTATGTATGAGTCTGTTCCCTACATCTGCACCTCTATGCCTACCCTGTAAATAGGTTCTTTCTAGATTCCATATATATGTGTTGATGTAGGATATTTGGTTTTCTCTTTCTGACTTACATGGGGAGAAGGAGGGAATTGAGACAGTACCACTGACATGTATACACACTACCATCTGTAAGACGGCTAGCTTGTGGGAAGCTAGCTATCTTAGCGCAGGAGCTCAGCTCAACTTCATGCGCTGTGATGACCTAGAGAAGTGGAATGAGGGTGAGAGGGATGCTCAAGAGGAAGAGGATATATGTATACTTAGAGCTGATTCACGCTGTTGTACAGCAGAAACTAACGCAACATCGTAAAGCAGTTATATTCCAATAAAAAAAGAACATATGAGCTAGTCTTTGGAATATTGCTAGTAATTGTACCATATTTAAAGCAAAGTGTTCATCAGTTTTTTTCTTTTATTTAAAAATAAAAAACACTATTAAAAGTCAACATGGAACAGGAAATATTAAACTTGACTCTGGGCTTTGAGAAACCACGCAGTGCCCAATAAACACACATACATACCATTATTAAGTAACTGGTTATTGAAGAATTAAATTAAAATAGTTTTTTTTTCTTAAAAAAAATCACATTTCCCCACTACAATATTTTGAAGCAATTAGCCTCCAACTAAAATAATTTAAAAATCACACTTGCATGTTGCCTATCAAAAGTGTAACAGACAGATGAGGTACTAGACCATTAATTCGTTTCTGTCTATTAAAAGCCCTTAGAGAAGCAAGCAGGTAAGTCATCTTGGCGTTAGCTTGATGCTGGGGGTCAGTGTCTGCTGACAGTAAGCACAGTTCTCAGAACTCTTGAAGACACCTAGGAAGGCGCAGTCCTGAGGAGCCAGGGCGACTCTAGAAAACTACCCCCACAGCACTGAAGACCTAGGAAGTTAAGATTGTGTGCTGGCACAATCGTGGGACCAAGAATTGAGCCCATTCACAGGGTGATGTGCTAGCCATCCCCCTGTAATCCTAGCCTCTGAGTATTCACGCCCTTGCGTGGTCCCTTCCCACAGAGAATCACAGCTCATCCTGTGGGGCCAATAGAGTATGGCAGAAATGACTTCATGTGGCCTTCGAGGCTACATCATGAATGGTACTGCAGATTCCACCGTGGTCTCCTTGATCTCTAGGGAGGTCCAGCCACCATGTTGTCGGGACATTCCAGCAGCCTCAAGGAGGGGTCCACAGAGAGAGGAACTGGGGCTCCCAGCTGCCAGCGGGCACCAACTTGGTTCAGTGTAAGAGCCGCAGCGAAAGTGAATCCTCTCACCAAGTCCTGTACATTAATTATGTTCCGCTTTTTGTATAAGAATTACACCTCAGTAGTGAAAGTGAAGTCGCTCAGTCGTGTCCGACTCTGCGACCCGCGGACTGTAGCCCGCGCACCAAGCTCCTCTGTCCATGGGATTCTCCAGGCAAGAATACTGGAGTGGGGTTGCCATTTCCTTCTCCAGGAGATCTTCCCGACCCAGGGATCGAACCCAGGTCTCCCACATTGCAGGCCGATGCTTTAACCTCTGCACCACCAGGGAAGCCCTTAAATACAAGAATCCAAGTACTAACATCAAAGATTTCAAGGGAGGAAAGGAAGCCAGGTTGAAAGAAGAAGGGGGAGGAGGCAGGAGAGAGGGAGCGAAAGGGGTGGCCTTACAGACGTCTCCTGCCACCTAGAGATGCCTAGGCATTACGGGACTTTTCCCTGGGCCTCAGAGAAGGGAGGACTGGAACTCGGCTCTACCAGAAATCAGACCAGACCAGAACCAGAATTCGAGTTCTCTGCCAAGAGGAGCTGATCAGTCTCCAATCCTCAGCTCAGGCTGAGGGCCCTTTGACCAGATTCCTGCGTCCAGGACCGGGGGACTAGAAAAACAGGGAAGGATAGGAAGGGTTAACAAGAGGAAAGAGAGAGGGAAGGGGGGAGAGGTCAATAAAGTCTCTTGTTCCTTACCAGTCGGGGCACTCTGGCCAGTTGTCCGCGTCAGGAGACCAGGGACAAAAGGGTCCCAGTTGCGGCCACTGGGTCTGGTCCATTGGCAGGCAAGCTGGCCCCCGAGTACCCCGAGTGGTCAGGATGTCAGTCTCAGTGAAGAAGAGTCCCCACCAGAGTCGCTATTTGTTGCAGGAAGAGGGATCCCTTCCAGGGCACGAAACCGGGCTCTTGTCTAACACTTGGAAATGAATTGTCCGAGGAGACACATATGCTGACAAAGCAAGAGATTTTATTGGGAAAGGGCACCTGGGTGGAGAGCAGTAGGGTAAGGAAATCCAGGAGAAGTAGAGCTGAATATAAAAGAAAGAGAATCCTCTAGCCCCAGCCAAGCTTGCAAATGACTGCAGCCCCCGTTGACTTCTGACTGAAATAAGAAACCCTGAGCTAGAATAACCCAACCAAACTGCTCCCAAATTCTTTGTGTGTCTATGATAAATAAACTGTAAGACTAACCTAGATATTCAAAAGCAGAGATATTACTTTGCTGACTAAGGTCTGTCTAGTCAAGGCTATGGTTTTTCCTGGGGTCATGTATGGATGTGAGAGTTGGACTGTGAAGAAGGCTGAGCGCCAAAGAATTGATGCGTTTGAGCTGTGGTGTTGGAGAAGACTCTTGAGAGTCCCTTGGACTGCAAGGAGATCCAACCAGTCCATTCTGAAGGAGATCAGCCCTGGGATTTCTTTGGAAGGAATGATGCAGTGAAGAAGGCTGAGCGCCAAAGAATTGATGCGTTTGAGCTGTGGTGTTGGAGAAGACTCTTGAGAGTCCCTTGGACTGCAAGGAGATCCAACCAGTCCATTCTGAAGGAGATCAGCCCTGGGATTTCTTTGGAAGGAATGATGCTGAAGCTGAAACTCCAGTACTTTGGCCACGTCATGTGAAGAGTTGACTCATTGGAAAAGACTCTGATGCTGGGAGGGATTGGGGGCAGGAGGAGAAGGGGACAACCGAGGATGAGATGGCTGGATGGCATCTCAGACTCGATGGACATGAGTCTGAGTGAACTCCGGGAGATGGTAATGAACAGGGAGGCCTGGCGTGCTGTGATTCATGGGGTCCCAAAGAGTCGGACACGACTGAGTGACTGAAATGAACTGAACTGAACTGAACTGAACTGAATATATATAGCCTTAAATCAAAGCAAATAAGAAAATTTTAATAAAAAATTTTTAAAATTTTATTATAGTTGACTTACAATGTTGCATTAATTTCAGGTGTACAACAAAGTGAATCTGTTTTATATACATATATTTATATATTTTTTCACATTCTTATCCCATGTAGGTTACTACAGATTATTGAGTAGAGTTCCCTGTGCTATACAGTAGGTCTTTATTATCTATTTTATGAATAGCAGGGTGTATATGTTAATCCCATCCTCCTAATTTATCACTTCTCCCCACTTTTCCCCTTTGGTAACCGTAAATTTGATTTTGATGTCTGTGAATCAGTTTCTGTTTTGTAATTAAGTCCATTTACATAATTTTTATTAGATTCTACATATAAGTGATATTGTATTATATCTATCCTCTATCTGACTTGCTTCACTCAGTATGACAATCAGTAGGTCTATCCATGTTGCTATAAATGGCATTATTTCATTCTTCTTAATGCTTGAGTGACATTCCGCATGTACTGCATGTTTTATCCATTCCTTTGTCGATGCACATTTAGGTTCCTTCCATGTCTTTAGTGCGGCAATGAATATTGGGGTGCATGTATCTTTTGAGATTATAATTTTCTTTGGATATATGCCCAGGAGTGGGATCCTGAATTCTTTTCTCAACAAATAAACTAAACAAAAAGAAACCAAAACAGTTTACTCATGTCCCCCACTCTTTACCCCTCACCTCTAACAACCACCAGTCTTTTCCAAATATAACTGAGATCTTATGATATCTATCTTTGTCCGTCTGATTTATTTCACTAAGCATAATACTTCGAAGTCCATCCATGTTGTCACAAATGGCAAGATGTCCTTCTTTTATGGCTGAATAATATTTCATTATATTCATATAACACAATTTCTCTATCAATGGACACTAAGATTATTTGGCTATTGCAAATAATGCTGCTGTAAACATGGGAATGCATATATCTTTCTGAAATAGTGTTTTCATTTTCTTTAGATGCATACCAAAGTGGAATTGTTGGATTATATGGTAGTGCTATTTCTCTTTTTTTGGAAGAAACTCCATACTCCTAGTGGCTGCACAGTTTACAACCTCACCAACTGGGCACAAAGGTCCTCTTTCCTCCACATCCTCACCAACACTTGATATTTCTAATCTTTTAGATAATAGCCATTCTAACACATATGAGGAGGCAATGGCAACCCACTCCAGTACTCTGGCCTGGAAAATACCATGGACAGAGGAGCCTGGTGGGCTGCAGTCTATGGGGTTGATAAGAGTCGGACACAACTGAGCGACTTCCCTTTCAATTTTCACTTTCATGCATTGGAGAAGGAAATGGCAACCCACTCCAGTGTTCTTGCCTGGAGAATGCCAGGGATGGGGGAACCTGGTGGGCTGCCGTCTATAGGGTCACACAGAGTCGGACACGGCTGAATAACTTAGCAGCAGCAACACATGTGAGGTGATATCACAGTGTGGTTTTGATTTGTGTCTACCTCATGATTAATGATATAGGGCATCTCTCGTGTAATATCTATTGGCAAACTGTGTAGTTTTTTGAAAAACATTGCTTCAGGTCTTCTGTCTATTTTTTAATCAGATGGCTTATTTTTTTCCTATTGAGGTGTATGAATTCTTTATATATTTGGGACATTAGTGCCTTATCAGATATACAATTTGCAAATATTTTCTCTTGTTCAGTATGTTGCATTTTCATTTTGCTGATGGTTTCCTTTGCTGTGCAGAAATGTTTTAGTTTGATGTAGTCCCACTTATTTATTTTTGCTTTTGGTGTATGTTGGTTTGGGGAATTTAAGAAAATATCCAATTACTAGCTGACCACTAAGCTAAATGAGCAAAGAATTCAGTGGCCACACATGACCAAAAATACAAACTCTACAGAGTTAGTTCAGGAAAGTCACTAGACAAGCAAATAGCAAAACAGAAAGAGGGAAAGAAAGGAGGAAAAAAAAATCCCCCCGGGGGAAGAGACTCTGATTCCCAGAGTTGCTGATTACATTTTTTTAAATGTCCAGTTTTTGGACAGAAATTACAAGATATGAAAAAAAAAAACCACCAGAAAAGAATGGGGCTTCCCTGGTGGCTTAATGATAAAGAACGTGCCTGCCATTGCAGGGGACTCGAGTTCAATCCCTGGCCTGGAAAGATCCCAGCTGCGGAGCAGCCAATCCCCAGCACCACTAGTACTGAGCCTGTGCTTGAGAGCCCAGGAGCCACAACTGCTGAGACCATGCGCCACAATTACTGAAGTCCACGTGCCCTGGAGCCTGTGTCCTGCAACAAGAGAGGCCCATGCACTGCACGTACAGAGTAGCTCCTGCTCACAGCAACAAAGACCCAGCACAGCAAAAAATAAATACACAAATTTTAAAAATACATAAATCAAAATATATTTTTAAAAAGAAAAACATGACCTATACACAAAAGAAAAAGCAGTTCATAAACACTGTCCCTTGGATGTCTGTACTTTCAAGATCCTTAGCAAACTCGAAGTGGATTAAACTCTAAGAGACCAACACCCAGACACATCATAATCCAACTACTGACAGCTAAAGACAAAAAGAGAATCTTGAACATAGCAAGGGAGAAGCAGCTCGTCATAAAGAAAGGATCTTCAGCAAGATTAACAGATTATTTCTCATCAGAAGTCTTGGAGACCAAAAGACAGTGAGCGACATATTCAAGGTATGGGGGCGAAAAAGACTGTCAACTAAGAATTCTATATTCAGCAAAGCTATTCTTCAAAATAAAGGTGAAATGAAGACATTTATAGATATGTTTAAGCAAGAGCATTGCTTGTTAGCAAACCTGCCTTGCAAGTAAGACTCAAGGAGTTTCTCAAGCTGAAATAAAAAAGGATACTAGACAGCAACTCTGACCTATACAAATAAAGAACACCATAGGTACATATAGGTAAATATATCATTATATTTTTGTGTTCTCTGACCACAAGGAAATGAAATTATAATAGCAGAAGAAATTTGGAACATTCACAAATGCATAGAAATTAACTGACACTTTCCTTCGAATTTTCTGAGTGACAGATATGAGAGGTGTGTCTTTTGTTATTGACATCAAGACCCTTTCGACCATACCTGAGTTATTCTGCTGAGGTAACTCTTTTGGTTTCCTAGATAGCTGACCGACAGAGGAAGCAATCTTGTGATTAAAAGGTTGGAATTTTCAGTCCCAACCCCTGACTTCGTGGAAACTGAGTTAATCACCAAGGGCCAATGCTTTAATCAGTTATGCCAGGTGGCACTAGTGGTAAGAACTTGCCTGCCAATGGGGGAGGCAAGAGATGTGGGGTCAATCCCTGAGTTGGGAAGATGCCCTGGAGGAGGGCATGGCCTCCCGCTCCAGTATCCTCGCCTGGAGAATCCCATGGACAGAGGAGCCTGGCGGGCCACAGTCCATAGGGTCACACAGAGTCAGATACGACTGAAGTGACCTAGCACTCGCAATACACGCATGTTTAATGAAACCTTCATCAAACCCCTAAAGTGCAGGGTCTGCAGAACTTCCAGGTTGAACACATCAAGGTGCTAGGAGGCGTGCTGGGGATGTAGCTCCATTTGGCCGTTCCTGAGCTGTACCCTTGAGTTGTGTGAGCCATTCTAGCAAATTACTGAGCCTGAGGAGGCAGTGTGAGATCCTACCTCCCAACTTTACAGCTGATTGGTTAGAAGTACGGGAGGCCTGGACTTACAGTTGGTCTTTGGGACTGAGCCTTTATCCCATCAGGTCTGCGCTAACTTCAGGCAGTTGGTGTCAGAATCAACTTAAATTAGAGGAAACCCAGCTGGTGTCCAGAGAGTTGGGAAATCGGTTGTTGTGGGAAAACTCCTCACATATTTGGTATCAGAGGTATTCTGAGTAAAAACAAATCGTAGTAGTAGGATTTAATATATCCATTATGTATTCCGGCTTACCAAGTCATCCCAGACTTAGTGGCTGAAAGCAAAACCGCTCATAACTTCTCATGATTTTGTGGCTTGCTGGGTGTTTCTTCTGCTGGTCTTGCCCGGACTCCATCAAGATGCTGCATTCAGGGACTTACTTCCCTGGTGGTCCAGTGGCTAAGATCTGTGATCCCAGTGCAGGGAGCATGGATCGATAACCTGGTTGGGGAAGCAATATCCTGCGTGTGTTGCAGTGTGGCTAAAAAAGAAAGAAAGAAACTGCCTCCAGCAGCTGGATTGGCTGGAGCTGGAAGGTCTCACTTGGTGGAGACAGCCAGGAAGCTGGGACCTCTCTTTTGGCATGTCATCTGGATTTTGAGAGCGTAAGCCCCAGTGTGCATGTGTGTGTCAAGCCTCTGCTGTGTCATGGTTAGGTCCCATTAGCAAAGCAATTCATAAGGCTAAGCCCAGTGTCAGTGAGAGAGGATGCTACCCAAGGGCATAAATGCCATGAATACCAGTGGGCTTGAATCACTGGGAGCCATCTGTGTAACAGTCTGTAATTTTATAGACATTATTGCTATCTTGACAGACAGCAGCCTGCCACCTAATTTTTCTTGTCGCATCTTTTTCAGATGAGGAATCTAAGGCCCAGTGAGGTCAAGTAACTTACCCTTGCCCAAGGGGTTCCCTGTTAGCTCAGACAGTAAAGAATCTGCCTGCCAGTGCAGGAGACATGGGTTCAATCCATGAGTCAGAGAGATCCTCTGGAGAAGGGAATGGCAACCCACTCCAGTCTTCTTACCTGGAGAATCCTCATGGACAGAGGAGCCTGGCGGACTGTATAATCCATAGGGTCACAGATTCAGATATAACGGAGCAACTAACATTTTCACTTTCCAGGTCCACAGCAATTAAATAGTGGGAAATTCCACAGATTTTTCCAAAGTCTGTGACCTTCTACTGGATCTACTCCTCCTAGGAGGACCTAGAACACTAGAAGGAGCACAACTCCTGTTGCTGCTGCTGCTGCTGCTGCTGCTGCTAAGTCGCTTCAGTCGTGTCCGACTCTGTGTGACCCCATAGGCAGGACCCCACCAGGCTCCCTCGTCCCTGGGATTCTCCAGACGAGAACACTGGAGTGGGTTGCCATTTCCTTCTCCAGTGCATGAAAGTGAAAAGTGAAAGGGAAGTTGCTCAGTTGTATCCGACTCTTAGAGATCCCATGGACTGCAGCCCACCAGACCCCTCTGTCCATGGGATTTTCCAGGCAAGAGTACTGGAGTGGGGTGCCATTGCTTTCTCCGCACAACTCATGAGAGAACTCCAATTCATGTTTGTATTTCAATGAGAAGCAAAGTGAGGTTTATTTTTGTTTGCGTGTTCATGGAGAAGATGAATGAGTCAGATAATATGGGTGGAGGAGATATTAAAATGGTTCGGTGTGACCCCGATGGCCAAGTCATCCCATGCTCACAGTGGAACTTTCATGGTTCCTCAGCTGTGGGCACTCAGTATTTCATAGGGAATTCTCTGCTGTGGCTCTTTCCTGTATACTATTTGGTGTTCACCCTTTATTATGAGTTCTCCCTGGTCTGAGTCCCCACAGCCTTTTACACTATCTGAAGCACAGAAAACCCTGACAAATGTTTGTTGAATGAATGAATGAGCAAGCAGAGGTTAGGGAGACCAAAGATGGACTCCACACTTTTCCAGGGACTCCAAGGAGAATCAATGATTCACCAGGAAGTGAAACATTAAATGTGATGAACAAGGAATGCATCAGGTATTATCTGAAGAACAAGCAAGAGTTCATAGGAGCAGGTGTTTTGATTAAACAAATAGGTCAAAATTTGAGAACTTAAAGACTAATCTTAAACTCGATTTACACTTCTAAGTAGCTTTGTCAGATTTTTCACTTAGAAATATTTCTCTTTCATTTCAGCCAAATCTGCTTGCTTGTTTCATTTTGATTTGTTAATTTTTTTTCTATAGCTTTTTACCAACAATTTTGAAAGGCCCCAGAGAGGAGCCTGACTCAATAGCCCAGCTTCTCTCCTCTTGCTTGTTCTATTCCTTTCAGCCTTGATTTCAGGAATTTAACTTTTCTTCTCCAATTGAGAGTAAATTGTCCCAAA
The DNA here is from genome assembly GCA_006408675.1 of Madoqua kirkii. Lineage (NCBI taxonomy): Eukaryota > Metazoa > Chordata > Mammalia > Artiodactyla > Bovidae > Madoqua > Madoqua kirkii. Next base: position 86,679 of record SJYC01146468.1, on the reverse strand, counting down.
GAAAATTTGTTTTAAAACACAAGAGTTGGGAGGTTTTGTCTCCAGAGAGATTGAACCATAAAGGGTTTATCCTCAGTGATGTAAACAGGTGAAGCAACAATTCAAAAAAAATAAATAAATAAAAAGACGACTTAAAAAATATGACTATTGTTCAGTCACTAAGTCATGTCTGACTCTGTGACCTCATGGATTGCAGCACGCCAGGCTTCCCTGTCCTTCACTATCTCCCAGACTTTGCTCAAATCCATGTCCATAGATTTGGTGATGCCATCCAACCATCTCATCCGCTGCCCTCTACCACCCCCTCTTCTCCTTTTGCCTTCAATCTTTCCTAGCATGAAGGTCTTTGACAGAGTTGGCTCTTTCCATCAGGTGGCCAAAGTATTGCAGCTTTAGCAACAGTCCTTCCAATGAATATTCAGAGTTGATTTCCTTTAGGATTAAGTGGTTTAATTTCTTTGCAGTCCGAGGGACTCGCAAGAGTCTTCTCCAGCACCACAGTTCAAAAGCATCAATTCTTCAGTGCTCGGCCTCCTTTATGGCCCAGTTCTCACATCCATACATGACTCCTGGAAAAACCATAGTTTTGACTATACAGACCTTCGTTGGCAAAGTGATGTCTCTGCTTCTTAATATGCTGTCTAGGTTGGTCATAGCTTTCCTTCCAAGGAACAAGTGTCTTTTAACTTCATGGTTGCAGTCATGGTCTGCAGTGATTCTGGAGAAAATAAAATCTGTCACTGCTTCTACTTTTTCCCCATCTATTTCCCATAAACTGATGGGACTGGATGCCGTGATCTTCGTTTTTTGAATGTTGAGTTTTAAGCCAGCTTTTTCACTCACTTTTACCCTGGTCAGGATGCTCTTCAGTTCCTCTTCACTTTCTGCTATTATAGTGGTATCATGTGCTTATCTGAAGTTGTTCTTACTGACTTCAGCCCCCCAGCCAGTTTTGAATGCTATGTTTGAGCGGCGTGGGTGGAGTTTGCTACAAAAAGAAAAACTATCCTCCAACAGAAAGGAAGGGCAGATTCATATGGACCATTTCTGAAAAAAACACTAAGATGAGAAGGGGTAATTTAACATCCAAGTGAAGTACAGAGGGAAAAGAAGTATGTTTTGAACCATTTCTTGTTTAGCTCGGTCGACTGTGCTCACACAGACAGCTCGGCTTCCTTGGGTTCCCCAGATGTCCTGAGTAAAACTGGGAAGGGCTCCGGATCACCCGGGGTTGCTGTGGTGGCAGGAACGACTCCTGGTCCCAGATTTCCCTGACCTGCTTCTAGAAGGGTCTGTGGCTCAAGTGGGTGTCTCCCTGGGACACTTGGGGCAGGGAGACAAGTGATGGTAAAGGAAGGGCTGGATAGTGTGAGATATGGGAGGCCGGGCTAGAATTCCAGGAAACTGATACAGATTTCAGATTCTTTCTGGACTTGTCTTCACGCAAAGGAATGTCTCTGGCACAATTTATGGCGATGGTCAGAGGCTTGTAAACCAGAGCAGGCACTCTTCATGTCGAGAGCTGATGCACAGCACGTTTTTTTCATTTCTTTAAGAGCATGTGTGTCCAGTCTTGTCTGACTGTTGGCAACTCACCAGGTTCCTCTGTCCATGGAATTTTCCAGGCAAGAATACTGGAGCAGGTTGCCATTTCCTCCTTCAGGGGAACTTCCTGGCCCATGGATCAAACCTGTGTCTCTTGTGTCTCTTGCAGGGCAGGCAGACCCTTTACCACAGCAAACTTAGTTTAAAAGAGTCTCTATATGCTCCATCTCAGTTGAGCATGGACCCAAAGTTAGACAAGACCCAGCAAGGACTTCATGGCGATCACACAGGAGACAAAACCCAGACTAGAACCCAGGTCTTCAAGTCAATTATCCTAGAAGGTGCGCAGGGCTTCCTAGGGCCCAATACCAGCCCTCCAAGGCCAGGTGGGCCCAGGATCCCCTAGATGGGCCAGTCCATCAGCCTGTTGCTGGCTCTGGGTACTCTATGTCTGGCCGCATCCCTCACCCCTCTCCCAGCTGCCGTGACTGGCCCCTCCAATGTTGCCAAGGGGAGTGGGGGACTGTGGCAGAGCTGGGTATAAATATTTATGTTATGCATTAATAAAACACATATTGAGTGCAAAGTATGTATTCCTGCTTTGAAGATAAGGTGACCTTTGATGGGTGCAGGGCTGACACGATGCAGGGCCCCATGTCTATATATGGCCATGTGTTGGGGGATGAGTTTCTATGACTCTTGGCTCTCCCCAGCCTCTTGCTAAGGTGATTCTCAATCAGGAGCAATTTTATCCCCAGGGCACTGGGAGATGTCTGCAGGCATCCTGGGTTGTCAAAGCAGGGAGGAAGGTGCTCCAGCCTCTAGTGGGCAGAGACCAGGGTTGCTGTTGTGTATCGCAGGACACACAGCACAACCCCCACAAATGTCAGTGGTGCCGAGGCTGAGAAACCCTGCTTCCAGGCAACAAGCCTGGGCTTAGGAAAGGACTCCCTTGACAAGGCAACTTGCTGTGGAGCCCATGCCTAAGGTCAGGGATTCCAGTCAGGTGCCTCCAAAGCCCCCATTCATTTAAGGAAAAGCCGTTTTGTTTCCTGACATTTCATTTCTTCTCCTTTCATTCTTGTTCTCAATTTCGTCTCCTATAAAATGGGGTCACGGGGCTTCCCTGGTGGTCCAGGAGTTAAGACTCTGCATTTCCAGTGCAGGGTGTGCGGTTTGACCTCTGTTGGGGGAACTAAGATCCCACATGCCGCCGCTCATGGTGTGGCAAAAAAATATATGAATGAGTAAATAAATTAAAAATTTTAAACTTGGATCACAATCCCTACCGAGTAGTATTATTATGGAGATTAACTCAGCTAAGGCATATGAAAATGCTTTGTAAACTAGCCACTTACTGAACTAATACCAGTTATTATGAATAACCAGATGGTGAGTAACCACACAGTACAAGATGGTCCATATCTGATCTCGTAGGTTATGGACCGTGCTGGGATGTCGCTTCAACTCAGCCAACAGAGAGAGCTTCCCTGGTCGCTCAGACAGTATAGAGTCTGCCTGTAATGAAGAAAACCCAGGTTTGATCCCGGGGTCAGGAAGATCTCCTGGAGAAGGAGATGGCAACCTGCTCCAGTATTCTTGCCTGGAGAATCCCATGGACAGAAGAGCCTGGTGAGCTCCCCTTTGCACCTCTGCAGTAGACGAAAGATAGTGGTGTCTATCTCACTGTTGTTTCTTGTTTATAACACTGCTTGGAAGTACAGAGTAAACATCAGCTACCATTATTGTTGCTGTTGCTGGTACTTGTCACCTGCTTCCCACAGTGCTCTTTGTTTTTAAATCCCTGTATGAGCTCTCTGTCCACTCCAGGACTCTTGCCTGGAAAACCCCATGGACAGAGGAGCCTGGTAGGCTGCAGTCCATGTGGTCGCTAGGAGTCGGACCCGACTGAAGCGACTTAGCAGCAGCAGCAGCAGCAGCATGAACTCTCTGTACTCTTTTTTAGCCACACCAGCTCTCAGTTCCGGCACATGGGATCTAGTTCCCTGACCAAGGATCACACCCAGGCCCCCTGCACTGGGGTGCAGAGTCTTAACACCAGGACCACCAGGGAAGTCCCTACAGTGCCTTTTAAACTGCCTTTAGCAACTCCCCTCCTGGGAACGTTTTTGTCACATTTTACTCTTTGTAGTAAATGTTGCAAATTAAATGCAGATTGAGGTCAGGACTATTTTGTTGCACTTCTACTTCCTAACACAGTGCTATGGGCTGAATTGTGTCCTTCCAAAAGTCATGTGTTGAAGACCTAACCTTCCATGTGACTGAGTGTGGAGCTAGGGCCTTTAGGAAGGTAATTAAGAGTGAAGTCATAAGTGAAGTCATATGGGCGGGGCCCTGATCCACTGGGATTGGTGTCCTCATAAGAGTGAGAGGCACCGTGGAAGACAGAGATCTCTCCCATGCGTGCACACAGAGGAAAGACCACGTGAGGTCACAGGGATAAAGCAGCCACGTGCAGGTCAGAAAGAGCTCTCCACACAAACCAAGCCAGACAGCTGGTTATCTTGCACTTGAGAAATTAAATTTCTGTTGTTTAAGCCACCTTGTCCATGGTATTTTATTATAGCAGACCAGTACACATGGAGTCCACAGAAACTTTGGTAGAAAAAACAAGTAAAAGAATAAATACATTTCCTGCTCTTGAGAATCATACCACCTGGTAGAAGCCTGTCACCAAGCACTCACAATGTAATACTTGTAATTATTAAAATATCTACTGGTTCAACAAGTATTTATTGACCCTTTACCATGTGCCAGGCACTGTGATGGTACTGGGGATAAAGCGGTAAATGAAATAGGGTCTCTTCTGTCACATCTGATGCGGGAGACAGCAAACAGCTTGATATCGAATCAGGGAGAGGAATACAGCAGGTGAGAGGGAAGGAAATGGTGGTGGCTATCTTTTGTACAGAAGTGCTTTCTGACACAGTGGTATTTGAGCAGAGACCTGAAGGAAATGTGGAAGGAACTGTACAGGTATCTGAGGGAAGAAGTGCCAGGCAGAGACGGGCAAAAGCAAAAGCTTTAGCAGGGAGCCGACACGTTCATGCAAAGGGGCCCCTATGGCTGGAGTGAGACAGGAAAGGCTGAGCAGGGCTGGGGTCCCCGTGGAGCACCAGGGCCCCACTGGCTCGGGCGTCCCGCGCAAGCCCCGCGAGGAGCCTGCTCGTGTCTCACTCGTCACCCACTTCGTAGCTTACACAGCTGAGATATTCCAGCTGCACTGCGCCTCCTGCCTCCCTCTGTCCTGTTCCCTTGCACGGCACTTCCTCCCAAGGTGGGCACTTCCTCCCAAGGTGGGCGGTGTCATCCGCTTGACTCCTTGGTGATCCAGAAGAGAAAAAGCTAGGAAGCCATTAAGTGGTTAGTGGCGTGTTTTGTTTTGTTTTTTGAGGGAAATGTGTTTCTTTTATTATTATGGTATACTAGGACATAAAACTACCATCTCAGTGCACTTCCCTGATGGCTAAGGATACTGTTGGGCAGTTAGGATAGGAGACAGGAGTCCAGAATGGCAGTGGCTAAAAGACAAGGAAGGGAAAAGCCCATGAAAATAGAACCAAGGAAGGTCAAAGGAAGGTCGGAGGACCGGAGTGAGGACTTCAGGTAGAACAAACAGCACTCCTGGCCAGCCCAGTTTGCATAGGGCAGGCCCAGGGGGAGGTGAAAACATATAAAAAGAGGAGCCAAAGGGCTCCCCCACCCCGCCACGTGCTGGGGCACTCTTCTCTTCGCATCTTTGGGTCGACATGCCCTCACGCCTCAAGGATGGATTTTCCTGCTATGATCTAACGTTTTCACTTTCACCATCTTAGTAATTTTTAAGTGTGCAGTTCAGGGATATTAAATTCATTTGCGTTATTGTGCACCCATCCTTGTAAGTCTTTTAATCGAAATATTGTTGACGTACAATATTGGGTGAGTTTCAGGTGTACTGCATAGTGATCTGATATTTGCATAAACTAGGAAATGTTCACCACAATAAGTCTATTAGTGTACAAAGTTATTGCAATATTATTGACCGTATTTCTTATGCTGTGTACTACGTCCCTGTGACTTATTTATTTTATAAATGGAGGTTTATAAATCTTAATCCCTTTCACTTATTTCGCCCAGACCTCACCCCATCCGGAAATTACCTGTCTGTTCTCTATGAGTCTGTTTCTGTTTTGTTTTCTTTCTTCGTTTGCTTTGATTTTTAGATTCCACATGTAAGTGAGATCATACCGGGTTTGTCTTTCTCAGCCATTCTTTTTTATGGCTGAGTAATATTTGGCTGTGTATATATGCCTCATCTTCTTTTCCCATTCATCTGCCGATGGTTGCTTCCATATCTTGCCTGTTATGAATAATGCTGCAATGAACACCGATGTTTGTCTATCTTTTTAAATTAGTGGTTTTGTTTTCTTCAGGAGCTAACAGAGTGTTTTGAGCATTAAAGGATAGTGCTCGTGTCCTGTTAAGACTACCCCACTCCGAGGGGGTCATAGTACATCAGGGCACTGTGGTCCTGCAACCTCTGCATCTGAGTAGAGTCACAGGGATTTTTCTAGAGGGCGCAGGCAGCCTCACCCTTGGGTGGGGAGGAAGTTGCCATGGGCACTGGCCAGATAAGCAGTGAGGGGAGATTGATGTGAGCTAGAGAGATCAGCGGGGCTGGATCACAATAGATTGTCGATCATTTCTCTTTTTCTTGGCTTTGTTGCTTTTAATAAACAGGCACCATATTAAAGTGGGGAGGCAGTGAGATCCACCGGTTTCTTCTTATGCTCTTACTTGGCCCTCACAGACTAGCGATACAGCCGTCTTCTTAGTTCTTGGTCTCAAGAGAGGGATCCTGAAGTCATCTGGGTGACACCAGGCAGCATATTCACGCTGTAGGGAACTGGCTGTCCACTGCACCCTAAAGTTCCGGGACCAACAGGCCTGTCTGGGGGCAAGGAGAGTTAACGGATCTCTTTGACCATGATGACCCCTGGACACATTAGACATGAGTTTATGTTTTTTGTGTGTGGGGTTTTGTGTCCATGTTCCTTTCTACATCTTTCTGCCCTTCATTTCATTACCAAAGCACCTTAAATGGCTCTGTTTCCCAAAGACAGGTGGTCTTATTCTTGGAGGGGTCTGCTCTCTGTCCCAGCACGTCCCATCATTGTCCCTTGCGTGCACCATCTCATGTAAATAAATCCCAGGTGGCCTCACATCTGGCCCTTCTTTCAAGTCTGAACATGTCTGAATTTCCAGGGGACATCCCAGGCTAGGCTGTCACTCTGGAAGCCCCACTCTCTGTGCAAACGTGTGTATACCCTATAAGGGCGTTATGTACATTCAGAGGTGTTTGTATATCTGGATGACGTGCCACGGCTCATGGAGCTAACCACAGGAACGTGCGTTTGAGTCTGTAGGCTAGAGTTTCTGCTCGTGCCCACGTCCACACGATTGCCTTCTGGGACAGAAAGACACGATTTCTCTGCCTTAGTATAAACATGAAGAAGGAGATCCTTTCTGTTGTCTCAGTCACTCTTATTTTACATTAACTGGGGGGTGGGGGAAGAGAATTTTCCATTGCGTTTTCTGCTGTTCATTTGGAAGCCTGTTGTCTGACGGTGTTTCCTTTGTCTTCCTTCTGTTTTGTGTGTTTTCGACACAGGCATAATATTCAGTATCTACCATTCTCATTGGTAAAGAGCTTTGTAATTTATAAAGTTCTTTGGCATACAGCAGTTCGTGTAAACATCACAGCAGCTTTGTTTAGAAGGCATTGTTTCTGTTTAATAGATGGAGTAATTGCAGGCCAGAGAGTGTATACATTTACCCAAGGGCGCACAGAGAGGAAATGGCAGTACTGGGACTTGAACCCTACGTGTGTGTGCCAAGGCCACTGCCCCAGTATGAGACTGTTGGTGACTCCTTGTGTTTTTGTTTGAGAATGTTCAGGTGGGTGGTTAATGCTTTCTTGCCGTAGAAACACTAATGCTAAGGAAACAGTTGTCACTCTTGCTATCAGACAAACATAGTATTATTAGCTGTTTGAGAATGTCCATTTTCTAACAGGGCTAGGCAACTTTCCAAAGCCAAAATTTCTGTTTTGGATGAAGAAGCATAATAATAAAGAATCAACAAGCAGTTTAAAGCTAGTTTTTATCCAGAAAAAATATACCTTAGGGTTTTCCTGGTAGTCCAGTGGTTAAGAATCTGCCTTCCAATGCAAGGGACTCGAGTTCAATCCCTGGTCAGGGAACTAAGATTCCACGTGACTCGGGGCAGCTAAGCCCATGTACCCAACAGGAAGACCCAGTACAGTCAAAATAAAAATAAGGAAAATTTATAAATACATAAAGGACTGATGCTGAAGCTGAAACACCAACACTCTGGCCACCTGATGCAAAGAACTGACTCACTGGAAAAGACCCTGATGCTGGGAAAGATTGAAGACAGGAGAAGGGGACGACAGAGGAGGAGATGGTTGGATGGCATAACCGACTTGATGGACATGAGTTTGAGCAAGCTTCGGGAGTTGGTAATGGACAAGGAAGCCTGGCGTGCTGCAGTCCATGGCATCACAAAGAGTCAGACACAACTGACCTACTGAACTGAACTGAAAATTAAAAATGAAAAAATACATCTTCCTCCTGGATTATCAGTTGAAGTTCTTTAAGGATTGGTAATAAAGATGAACCTGGGTTAGCATAAACCAAAAGGAGTGTCTCAAGGAACCAAGGAGCAGAGGCCACCAGGCTAGGACCAGAAACCATTAGGACATTTTCACCCCAGTTCTTGTCTCTGCTTTCCTCCTAGCAAGTACTGTGGTCTCCTTTCTGTCCTCAATTCGGACATGGTTTTGCTGCCTCTCTGGCCCTCCAGGAAGTTTATGGAAATGTGGCCACCCAGCATTTCCACAGCTTGAGACACCAGCAGAGGCTGACAGGCAGCTTTTTGGTCCCAGTTCTCAATTCCCAGAAGAGAGAACCTAGGCCCCACCTTGGGGCCATGTGTCCCCTCTGTTCTAATTAACAAGAGCAAGTGGAGGAGTTGGTCACACAACAGTTAACACCATGAGCCAGGGGAAGTTCCTAAAGGATGAAGAACAGTGGTTTTGCACTTTGTAATTGTCCTCAAAAGTGTTTATCATGACCGAGTTGCAGGAGAATTGTTTTTAAAAGTTGGAATTAACCATTAGTGATAGTTCTGTATGACTTAATTTTTTTAACGGTTTATAAAGAGTTCAAAAACTTCTCACAGGGAAGTTTTTTTGCAATGTAACTGACACATAGAACTGTATAAATTTGAAATATACAGCATAATGATTTGACATAGATATATCATGAAATGACTATTGTAAGAAGTTTAGTGGATATCCATAATCTCATATAGATATAAAAGTAAAGAAATAGAAACAAACTGTTTTCCTTGTGATGGAATTCTTAGGAATTCTTAACTTTCATATATAACATACAGCAGTGTTAATTACACTTATCAGTATTGTGCACTGCATACTGGTACTTATTTATCTTATAACTGGAAGTTTATACCTTTTGATCACCTTTATCCAGTTCTCCCTCCTTCTACAAGCTCGAGCTTGGTAATAAAAACTCTCTTGCTTTTGCATCGGATATCGGCTCCCTGGTGCTCATTGGGAGATTTCACAACTTGGGCATAACAGTACCAAATTTCCCTACGTGATCTGGAAGTCTGATAACTGGTTTTGGAAAGAAACGACATGTACCAGGCAGTGCTAGCTCCGAGAAGCCGAATCACTAGGAAGGATGTTGAATAACGGGGTTAAGTCTGAGAAAAGCTAGTTAAACAGTCTCAGTCCAGCTGCCCCTCCTGAATCTGGGACCAAGCCCAGAGTCTCAGGGTGGGTGATGGAGAAGGTAAAATGAATGCAAAGTGGGGAAAAGGGGGGCAGCTGACCTGCCCTGCCCCTCACTGAAGTCCACATCAGGCCACCCCATCTCCATTGTCACCATGACCTGCAGGAGAGGGTTTGAAAGAGCTGGAGGAAGAGATCCCACCGAGCTGGATCTCCAGCCCATTTGCTTCCCACACCAGTAATGGGTCTATTGGATCCACAAAACCCAGTGTGAGCTGTGACGGGACCTGCCCTGTCTGGACCTTCTGGGAACAATCACAGCTACCACTCCACTTCCATCTTCCACATCACATGCAGCTGCCTCTTGTGGGCAGCCCTCACCAGAAACAGAAGGGAGTTGTGGGAGCCCTCGCTCAGCCCCACCAGGTTGCAAAGCCACCACCTTGCAGCCGATGGCTCTGGGGATGGAGCCTCCCAGCTGCCGCCCCTCCCCCGATACCAGCTCTCTTGTTGCTGCTCCCACCAGAACACAGGCGGCCAGAAGCCTGCCATCTAAGCTGATGTGCAGCGGGGGAAATGAGTGACCAGAGCGGGGCTTCTCACGGGCATCCTCATTGCCTGCAAGTGGTTCCCTAGAAGGTACCGACTCTTTGCTTGGGTCCACAAAACGCAAGCATCTCCCTCCCTTGGAGGGTGGGGAGAGAACCGCTCCTTATTTTGGGAGGGTGGGGAGAGAACCGCTCCTCATTTTGCACCCTGACTGTCTCTAGTCTCGGGCAGAATTAGTCTGGAGCGGCGCAGGGATGGTAGCGGAACCTGTTCTGCCAGTCCCTTTGAACTCCAGGGGGCGGGGTGGATGTGTCTGGCCTGTTATTGGCTAACTGTGTCAGAATTAGCTCCTCTTGTCCTCAGCTTTGCTCCTTAGCCACAATTCCAGCCTGATAAGGAAGTTGTGACCTAACATCTCATTTCACAGTTCTCCCTTGGAGCTTTCTGCAGACAGTAAAGCTCCTATTATTAGGAACGCCAATTAGGGAGCTTTTAGAAATATGTGCTCTTCAGCTGGGAAGGAAATACACATCTTCTGTCATTTGAAAAGTGATGGGGAATCAACAGAAAAACTGGATGTCCAAGATAGGTACCCTTCAGTTCAGTCGTGTCCGACTCTTTGCGACTGCATCACACCAAGGGAGTAAAGAAGGGAATGAAGGACTTCCCTGGCGGTCCAGTGGTTAAGACTCCATGCTCCCAGTGCATCCATGCAGGGGGCATGGATTTGATCACTGGTCTTGAAACTAAGATCCCACATGCCACAGGGTGCCGCCAAGGAAAAAAAAAAAGAGAGAGAGAGAGAGAGAGAGAAAAGGGAATTGAAGCAACTTTGAGGCTTTCATTGAAATGACTAGAGTCCTCTGGGCATCCTGGTTGCTAGGAGGAAGAACTAGGACCATGAATGGCAGAGGAAACAACTAATTTGCTGTCATACTTAGGATTCCAGGCGGATAGAGGATCATCATTCCCGCCCCAGGGCCATAATGTCTTCATGGCACTTGGCTAGAAGTTCCATTCCATAAGAGATCGTAATTTGTTCCTCTAAACACCTACTCAGGAAGCTTTCTGCTTTTTTTTCTCCATAATCTCATCAGAAGATTTTTCTCTATAATCTCATCAGAAGGAGCAGATGTTTTTAATTCAGTTAATTTTCCTTCCCCAACCACATAAAGAGGAATCTTTGGTTTCTCGGCAGACTTATGTCTCTGCATGTAGTGTAAATTGCCCTTATAAGATGCTAGGCTGGTAACTTTCCTTCTACTTAGTTCATCCTCAGGCTGATTCCTTTCATCCCCGCAGGCTGATGGGAAGACATCCTCAGAGACGCACCTGGAAATCTTGTTTTCCCTGGCCTCTGTGCATACCTTGGGCAGTCAGGTTCACACATAAAATTAACCACAGCATGGCTTAACCTCTCCGAGTTTAAGTTTCTTCACCTGTAACGGGGACTAAGACTTTCTCCATCATGAGGACCTGTGAGGATCAAGGTGGTACCCAATGGTACCCTTCACCCTTCCTGTTCCCTTGTAGTGAGCATCTGTGGCAGGGGCTTTATCCCACAGGCTGCTCCATGCTCTTCCTGATTTCTGCATCCTAGGAAAATAAGCAGAGAGGGTCAAGGTCAGTTTCTCTGAGCAATCAGGCTTGTCCAAGTCTCTGTTGCTGCTCCTCTCTGCCTACAATGGGCTGAGTTGATTACCTTGAGGCTGCTCTGCAGATAACCTTCTTGGATTCAAGAAGGAAGAGATCCGAGTGTTCTCCTGTGTTTCTCTGGTCTAAGCCGTATTCTCCAGTGCAATTCCCCCAAGACAACCCACACCTGGGAGTATGGAGGGCTTGGCCACCTATGACCAAATCATGCTTTGTTTCCCATCTGACTATTCTTCCCTGCAGACAAGCCCCTTGGAGCTGTGTGCCACAGGACTGAGCAAGCCCTATGCTCCTGGGCATGATACAAACATCGGCAAAACCTCACTTCTAACTTCTAATACTGCCTTTGTTTAAGTAATATAGAACCTTTCTAAAGTCTTAGAATAACTTTAATCTTAGATCTACTTGTGAATGAAATAACCGCTGAATTGTTGGAGGTTCAAAAGGAAGGGAACACATGTATACCTAAGACTGATTCATGTTGATGTTTTGCAGAAACCAACAAAATTCTGTAAAGCAATTATCCTTCAATTAAAAAATAAATAAATGTAAAATTAACCAAAAAACCTTCAATATCCAAAAAAAGTACTTTAAAATTTTTAGTAAAACGTAGTATGTATTGAATAGAAAATGTCGTAGAATATCCTTATTTCAGATCTGTGATTTGCACCTGCTCCCACCCACGTGAAAAAGTCACCCCAGAAAAACAGGTAAACTGGGTCAATGTTGTTGTTTAGTTGATCAGTCATATGTGACTCTTTGCAACCTCAGGGACTGTAGCATGCCAGGCTCCTCTGTCCTCCACTATCTCCTGGAGTTTGCTCATATTCATGTCCATTGAGTCAGTGATGCCATCCAACCATCTCACCCTCTGTCGCCCCCTTCTAAACTGGTGCGAAATATCCTTTTGGAGACAGGGAGTTTTGCCTTATGCTTGGGGACATGGTGCTCTTTGGGCTTGGACGATTTCTTATGAGCAAGAGCACACAGCAGGAGGCAGGTCTTGGGGCAGGGTGGTCTTCTGCCTCTGTTATTGTGAGATTCTCACCCTACGCTTATGGGATTTCTGTATCATTACAGGCAAAGCTTTATTCCAATCTTGAAAAATCAACAATTTTCTAAGGCATCTCAAACTCTGCTTGGGTGGAAGCAGACACGGCTTTAAGGCCACTGGAATTGAAGGAGGCGCTGAAAACAGGAGGCTTACAGAGGCGCTTCAGCTGTTGATGGTAGGGATGAACTAGCCACATCCTGCAGCCGTGAAAGGAATGCCATATGATGGGAGCCACAGAACAGGCCTGGAAGGGGCTGGAAGTCCACGGAAAGGCAGAAGGACACGGGAACCCTTTATCTTCAAGGAGGCGGCAGCTGTGTGCCCTGAAGATGACTTGGAAATGGCATGGTTTGAGAACTGAGACCCCAAATCCTCCAAAGTCCTGGAGATGAACAGAGGGACCCAGAAAACGAGCAGGTACCAGAAGAAAGTGAGAGATCACCCCTTGTCAGCTGCTCTGTCTGCGGGCAGACACTTTCTGGATGCTGGTCGCTGGATGGATGATGTCATGATTGTTGTCCTTTTGACTTAAACACCATTTGAGTTTTACATGTTCCAGGACCGAACATTTGCTTGACTTAGGAAGAAGCAACATTAGCAGAGGCAGTCTCTGAGAGGCAGGGTCAGAGGTGTTATTGTCTTACTTTAATATATTGGCTGCAATGAATATGTGCCACTTTTAACATTTTATAAAGCACTACTTTTAAAAAATTGTAATTCTGCAAAGCTGTATTTAGACATTCTATTTGAGACTAAAGGAAGGAGTGCAGCCTGGGGAAGTCCAGGGGGCTGAAGAAGCGGGGACCCACAGTCTGGGTGGATGTTAGACTGGGAAGATTATGGTTGGAAGGTTCTAGGTTGTTATTTTATTTATTTATTTTTGACTGCACTGGGTCATCGTTGCTGTGCAAGGGCTCTCTCTAGTTGCGGCAAGAGGGGGCTACTCTCTAGAAGCGTCCAGGCTTCTCATTGCAGTGGCTTCTCTTGCTGTGGAACGCGAACTCTAGGGTGTGGGCATTAATAGTTGTGGCTCACAAGCTCTAAGCTCAGGCTTTAAGAGTTGTGCCTGGGCTTAGTTGCCCCCTGGCATGTGGAATCTTCCCAGACTCAGGATGGAGCCCAGGTCCCCTGCGATGGCAGGCAAATTCCTAACCACGGGACCGCCAGGGATGTTCCAGACTATGCTTTATATGTGTTTTACACTTAAAGAGGGCTTCCCTTGTGGCTCAGCTGGTAAAGAATCTGCCTGCAATGCAGGAAACCTGGGTTTGATCCCTGGGTCGGGAAGACCCCTTGGAGAAGGGAAAGGCTACCCACTCCAGTATTCTGGCCTGGAGAATTCCATGAACTGTAAAGTCCACGAGGTCGCCAAGAGTCGGACATGACTGAGTGACTTTCACTTTCACTACACTTAAAGAACATCGTAAGTCAGAGCACCCGCATTTCAAATGCTCCATAGCCTCATGTGCCCAGTGGCGCCTGTACTGGGCAGGACAGATCTAGAGCAGAGGAAAAGTCCTTCTGTCCCAGCGTCTCCAGCTAGAGTGGACATTCACTCTGACTGGACTTCATTAGGCTATTGCCTAGGACTATAGCTAGGGCAATGGATTGTGCTAATTGGATAAAGCTTGGTGTGACTGTGAGAGGCAGAATACTGCCCCCCCGCTACAAAGATGTCCACATCCTAATTCTTAGAATTTGTGAACTTGTTAGGTTACATGGCAAAAGGGAAAATGAAGTTATAGATGGAATTAAGTTTGTGATGAGTTGATCTTGAGTGGAAAAGATTATCCTGGGTAAATGTAGTCACAAGGATCCTTACAAGTGGAAGAGAAGTGGCAAAAGAGAACCAGCAAGATGGCAGCGTGAGCAGAGCTCAGCTGCATGCCCCTGGCCTTGGAGTCAGAGGAGGAGGGCCACAAGTCAGTGAATGTAGGCTGCCTTAAGAGGCAAGGAAAGGATTCTACCCTACAGCCCGCAGAAGAAACACAGCCCTGCCAACACCTCGACATCTCGACTTCAGTCCAGCGAGACCTGTGTTAGACTTTGGATCTCCAGCGCCGTAAGATAACGTACATGTATTGTTTTAAGCCACCATGCATGTCGTCATTTGTTATAGCAGTCAAAAGAAACTAAATCATTGACCCAACTTGGAAACCCAAAATCTTAAATGATAGCCATTTCGAGAGATAAAGGAGTTTTTAGTTCCAAATGCTTGGGTTGTAAGTGTCAAAAACAAAACTATGAAAGAATGAGAAAATTTGTGCCATCAACAATAGACTGAAAAGAGAACAGATAAAGAATTGGATGACTCTGTACCCTGGGAGGTCAGATGAGGTTTTCCTAGGAGAGGGAAAGGGAGTCAGAAAGGCAATAAGGTCATAAGACGCTGTTTATCTTCTTAACAAGTCCTTGCACTCTGTTGCTTCTTTTATGTTCAAACAATAGAATTCCACACACACACACATATATATATATGTATATACATATATATATACACACATATACATGTACATATATATATGTATACAAATACATACACACACATACGGGCTTCCCAGGAGGTGCTAGTAGTAAAGAACTCACCTGCCAATGCAGGAGACACAAGAGACGTAGGTCCAGTCCCTGGGCTGGGAAGATCCTCTGGAGGAGGGCATGGCGACTCACTCCAGTGTTCTTGCTCAGAGAATCCCATGGACAGAGGAGCCTTGTGGGCTATAGTCTATAGGATCCCACAGGGTCAGACATGACTGAGCAGCTGAGCATGCGCGTTCGCACACACACACACACACACACACACACACACACACACGCATCTAAGAATAGTTAACCCTCCCAACCAGGGATCAAACCCATGCCCCCATGCTGTTGAAGAGGGGCTTCTTAACCATAGGAGGGCCAGAGAAGTCCCAGTTGAAGAGGTTGTTTTTGTTTGTTTTTTATTTTTGGCTGCACTGGGTCTTTTTCTGGTGAGCCAGGGGGAGGGCAGGGGGGTACGGGGAAGGGTGGGGGTAGTTTCTCTGGTTGCAGCAAGTGGGGGCTACTCTCCAGTTGCGGTGCTCAGGTTTCTCGCTGCAGCGGCTTCACCTGTTGCAGAGCGCAGGCTCCAGGGCACTCAGGCGTCAGTAGCTGTGGCTTCTAGGCTCCAGATCCCAGGCTTCAGTAGTTGTGGGGTGTGGACTTCGTTGCCTCTCGGAATGTGGGAGCTTCCTGGAGCAGGGATCCACCTGTGTCCTCTGCATTGCAAGGTGGATTCTTAACCACTGGACCACCAGGGAAGCCCAAGGTTGGACTCTCAGCAGTTGAAGGAACACAGACCTAGACCCTGGAGATCCAGAGCTCCTGCTCTCTGGCTAACTGAACTCTTGGGTCATCTTTGACTCCAATATTTATCAACGAAAACCCTTCAAGTGTTTAAATTACTTTCCTTGCCTAAATCCAACAAAATGAATCTTTTCTTATCGTGGAACATCTTTCAGGGTCAAGGCAGTCACTATTCTAAACATTCGCTCTCCTGTCCTCCAGGAGTATTTGCATCTTGCCTCCTTCCTTACAGGAAAGATCCTGGAAGACCACCCTGAGGTCGTCCACAGACACCCTGGTCTCTGACAGCCAGCCCCCCAACTCTCTTCCCAGCCCTTTCTAGTCTCTTCTCACTTCACACGTGCTCCAGGTTTAATGTGTGGTCAGTGAGAGCCAGAACTTTGTAGACTTCACAGTATTTCCTGGTTCGTGGCCCTGGGAAAAATCTAGGTTTTTTCCCCCTCTGTGTTTACAACAACAGACTTTTGTTGCTTAGTCTCCCATACAGAGGGGAAAAACCCAGGAAGCTGTCTGCTGCCTTTTCCTCAAACTCTGCAATGGCACGGCCAGTCCCCTGGGCTATTGTGAATCCTTAGAGTTTTGACCTTAGGATGATTTATGGAGGTTGTAAAAGCAAGTTTATGAGGGGAAAAAAGTGCAGGCATGTAATGTGTAGAGAGTGGGGGTGGGGTGGGGAATATAGACACAGTAAAATCTACTAATCTTAGGGGAATATACACATATGTGTGTGCTGTGTGTGTGCTTAGTTGCTCAGCCGTGTCTGACACTTTGCAAGCCCATGGACTGTGGCTCACTGTCCATGGGCTTCTCCAGGCAAGAATACTGGAGTGGGTTGCCATTTCCTACTCCAGGGCATCTTCCCCACCCAGGGACAGAACCCGCATCTCCTGCGGTTCCTGCACTGCAGGCAGATTCTTTACCACTGAGCCACAGGGGAAGCCCCAATAATTATTTAAGTTTATCATATTTGTTCCTAAATAGGCACAAGTGCCTTAAAGATATGAACAGAAAATTCACATAGACATACAACTAGTTAGCAGACATACAAGCAACTGTTCAATCTCACAAGCCTAATAAATACTTCTAGGTTAAAAGAAAATGCCATTTCTATTTTTCAAATAATTAAACTTATTTTTCAAATGAATCCAATAAAATCCAATCCAATACTCCCACTGAGACTATAAATTAGCACAAGTCTTACAGAGTAAAGTTCAAGAGCTTTTAAAAATCTTGATTCTCCTTTAATCATTCTACAAGGAAATCATCTTAAATATGAAAAAGACTTTTGAAACAAAAATGCCCAGCCAGCACAATAAGTAATGTGTAAAGTCAGAAACAAGCAAATACCTAGCACTTAGGGAATGGTTACAAAATTTGTGACAGCTTCACTCAGCAGGGAGACGGAAATGGCAGCCCACTCCAGTATTCTTGCCTGGAGAATCTCGTGGACAGAGGAGCCTGGTAGGCTACAGTCCACAGGGTCGCAAAGAGTCGGACACGATTGAACGATTTTACTTCACTTCACTTCACTCAGCAGAATATTAGATCGTCTAGCTAACTCCCTTTCTTTTTTTTCTTTTCTTTCTCTTACTTTTTTTTTTTTTGGCTTGCGAGATTTTAGTTCCCAGACTGGAGATGGAACCCAGGCCTCAGGCTGGCAATGAAAGCGGGACTTCTAACCACTGGATTGCCAGGGAACTCCCAGCTGCCTTTTTAGGACAAAGACAGACAGGAGAGGAGAAGCTTCCAGTTACCTCTGCCAGGATCGGCTGTTTTGTTTTACACACAGTGTTACAAAGCTGAAACCTCTGGAATCCAGGGATGTACTTATAACAAACAATGGATTTATTAAACTATTTTTTTTTATTAATTAAGAAACGAAAAGCCTTTTCTGGTAAATGACTACAGTGTAGATTTATCAGTTTCCAGCACATTTCCTGGCCAAAGTAGGTGACAGCTGTTATTATCAGAATAGTCAGGAATGTTTTATTGAATGCTGACTATACGTTAGGGGCTTTCTTAAGTGGTCCATATCATTTTATTCTCATTGCACACATTTTGCAAAGCTGCCCAAACTAGAGTGTTCCAATCTGTTTCCCTCCTAAGCATTTTGCCAGCCAGGTAGGTATGATGGCCCTGAGGGATGAAGACTTCCGAGTTATTAGCCTGGGGATCCTGGCAACCTGATCCTGGCTTTTATTGCGCTCATGAAAGAGGACTGCTCAGGAAAAAGCAGGGAACTGGATTTGCCCATCAGCAGCCAGCTCACCCACCCAGACCAGCAGTCCCCAGACACCGTAGGGCCTCACTGGGGCTCGGGAGGAATTGGTACCCATGCTGGTGCCGGCCAGGTGTCTGCTCCAGCTACAGGCTGAGACGCCAAGTGTAGACAGCAAGGTCAGCCAGGGCAACCTGGTGTGTGGAGTCCACTACGGAAGATAGAAAACTTCTGGGAAGTAAAGGAGGTGCAAATTCTTCCTTTTGAATTTGGCCTTTTCAGCCTTCTTCTAGCCTCCCCACTACCCCCGACCAACCCCTTCTTCCCTCAGAGGAGAAGATAGAGATCCCTCCACCTCGACCCGCAGCCTATAGGTTCATGCCTTTCAAACCAACTGGGAAAAAGCTGAATACTGTCTTCTTAGTCCCATTTCTTCAGATCAACACTGGCAGGGCGCTGTGCCTTCTTTCCAAGGGTGTGACGGTGATAATTTCAACCAAGTCAGCCTCGGAATGGCCAAACCTCAGAACATCCCAGCTGAGCCAGCCCCAGGTAGAAACCTGAGATTAAAAGCATTTCTCTTATTCCTTCTCATTTCTCTCATTTTTTTTGGGGGGGGGGTGGGTTGAAAATTTATGTCTATTACAAGAAGAAACATTAACTTGTTGAAAAACTGAACACTGCTGGATTTGGAAGGAAGAGCGGGAATCCCTGATGCAGCCCTCTACACTTCTGAGGCCTCTGCTTTCGTTTTTTTCTGCTACTTTGTAGTTTTGAAATATAAGCCTACTCAACTACAGCTCAATTTTTCAGTTTTAGATCTTGCCTATATGGCAACCCACTCCAGGGTTCTTGCCTGGAAATCCCAGGGACGGGGAGCCTGATGGGCTGCCGTCTATGGGGTCGCACAGAGTCGGACACGACTGAAGCGACTTAGCAGTAGCATCGCCTTCCTAGCGGAAAAGCAAGATCTAGGATTACAGGAAGGAAGACCCCTTCTGGGGCCGGAGAGAGGGCTCTTTTCTGACACCAGGAAATGAATTGTTCAAGGAAACACACGTGCTGACAAAACGAGAGACTTTAATTGGGAGGGGGTAGCTGGGTGGAGAGCAGGAGGGTAAGGGAACCCAGGAGGACTTCTTTGCCATCGAGCTGGTATTATGGTGATGCTACCAGTCTCCAGGCTGTCTCTGGCCAATCATTCTGACTCAGGGTCCTTCCCGGTGGTGCCTGCATTGTTCAGCCAAGATGGATGCCGGCGAGAAGGATTCTGGGTAATTCTTACCACGTGTTGGTAAGACATATGGGCTGGTGTCTCCTTTTTGACCTTTCAGTGGAGGCTTGTTAGTCCTGTGTTCCTTACCAGGATCTCCCTGTCATAAAGTACCTCACACACACGGTTACTGCGGTGCCTGACTCGGGTGGGCAGTTTCAGTCAGCGTTTCCCCTAACACCAGGGCTCTCTTGCCCACTGCCTCCCACACTCCACCTCACCCCTCATCCCACTCACAAACCCCAAATCCACATTTCATTTCATTTTATTCACAGCTGTAGCAACGTTGTGTATTCTCTCCTCTGAGTTCCTGTCCATTGATTTTGGCCCTTGTGGAGCTGTGCTTTTTTCCTTTTTCACTCCTTCGCTCCGTTTTAGCGGGTTTGGGAGACTCATCAATCCTCCTCTTGTCACTAAAAGTCAGCTTTCTCAGACTCCAGTGTGCCCTTTCCCCTCCAAAGCCTTGACTTGGACCCATTCTTCAGAGTCTGTGAGCCGATAAAAAAAAAAGCTTGTCATTTCCCTTCCCAAGGGTACTTGCATAATTTTATGAGGAAACACTGGATGACAAAAAATATTCAGGTTCCAGAAGAGAGGTTTATGGAGCAGAATTTCAGGCAGGAGTTTGGGTCCCTAGACACTTGGGTGACACCTCTCAGAGTCTGTCTGTCCTGCCTAAAGGTGAGGCCAGGAGGCAAGTCCTCAGGCCAGGAAGGGGTTAAGGGCCAGCCAGCAGGAAGGACTAGGAAGACAAAGGAGTCCAGGTCTCTGAAGGAAGAGGGCCCGTGGGCTGGACCAGCCCATCCCTTCCCTGAACTTGCTAAATATAACTGTTCAGTAATCTGCAGTCCCGGTGGGGGGGTCAGGCTCAGAGGAGGAGCCAGGCCGGGAAAGAAGTGGGTGTTGGGACCCCCAGGTCAGAGGCGAGCTGGGGAAGGCATCACCAGCGCCTTCTTTTCCTGGACTCAGTTCCCTGAGCTCAGTGCCATCCCCGTTTGGGAGTTTCACACGGAGTAGTCTGGGGGGCTGCCTGCACTTGCCCAGCGCGTGCTAAAGATCCGCTGTCCCTGGGTCGCTGCGACGGACACGGCCTGCATTCCTCCGGGCTCTTTATCTGGGGAACATTCCTGACTAAAACGGGACAGATCGAAGAGGAGTGCTGCTGGACAGGGCCTCTGCCCAGAGCACACAGGGCCGCCCTGGCTCGGGGCCACACCAGGACCACTCCCTGGAGGGCAGACCCTTAGGAAGGGCCTCGCGCCTTGCAGAGGCGCTGGGGAGGGACCCGACTCGGGTAGCAAGCACCGTTGCTGGAAGTCCCTGGCGTCCCCTTGCCCTGTCTGTTTACAGGATAGCCAGAGCTGTACATCTTGGGTCCAGGGTTCGGTGAAGGAGCAGATCATGGGCTCTGTCAACTGGAAACTTATGTTCTCTGTTAAAAATATCAACAGAGAAAATCTCTTGTGGACAGGGCAGTGAGAAAGAGAAAGCTGGATTCAGAGACTGGTTTCACTTCACAGCAAAGAAAAAGCCCTTCCCTCTCTTTGGAGACAGAGGTTTCTGTACCCTCTCAGAAAAGGTCTTAATCAACTAGTATTTCCTTTTACGCAGGCACAGCGATTCTGTTTATGAAAGAAAGCAGACCTTTTTCCTCACCATGCATATTGTGGAGAGGGTTGTTTACAACACAGCACACACGCAGGGCTAAGGCTCCAGGCACTTTGCAAACACAGCCTCTCCGGGCTGACCAAGGCTATGGTGCTTTGTCTTGCATCGAGGTTAATTTGCTTCATCGTTTATGCAGGAGTCTCCCTTCACCAGGCACCGCTCAGGGTTTCAATGGATCTGTACCCCTCTTTTCCCATACGAATGGTCTTCCTGGAGAGGGGCCCCCAAGAAGTGTTTGACTAGGGGGCAGCCAGCCTGGAGGTTTCTTCTCTGACCAGCATCTTCTCTTAGTCACCCAGAAACATTGTCAGGGCTGTGAGCTCCTCCCACCTTCATGGAAGGTGCTGCTGGTTAATAAATGGAGCTAGCTGAGTCCCTCAGCTCCAAACTCCCAAATGCTCCTGAACCACCTGAACACCTTGTTTAAAATGCAGATGCTGGACTTTCCTCATGGTCCAATGGGTAAAACTCCAATGCAGAGGCTTCGGGATCCATCCCTGGTCAGGGAACTAAGATCCTACATGCACAGCATACCCCAAAATAAATAATACAAATAAAATGTAGGTGCTGATTCTGGCGGCAAGGGGTAGGGCCTGAGAATCGGCATTCCTTACCAGCCTCCAAGGGGGACCAGAGCTCTGGTCCAGACCACACTTTGAGCAGTGAGGCCTGACCCCAGGGAACCTTGTTACTGAAACACAGAACCACCCAGGGCACACCTGAAGGCTTTGTCCTCTGCTCCACTCTGTTTGTAAGGCTCCGTGTCCTCTCCATGGACCTGGGCTCTTGCTGCCACCCCAGTGCTCCAGGTCTACACCCCTGTCCTTGAACACCATGCTCACCATGCCTCCTCCTTCCCGCTGAAAGCTTACTGCATGCATAGCAATAGTAACAGCACCTGCTCCCCTCCTCACGGGCACTGTGCTAAGTATTCATAAATATTCCATGCCCATTGCGTGCATCACATCAGTCGTGTCCAACTCTTTGGGACCCTTTGGACTGTAGCCCATCAGGCTCCTCTGTCCATGGGATTCTCCAGGCAAGAACACTGCAGTGGGTTGCCTCAGCTCCTTCTCCATTCCGTGCCCATTTGTCGTCACAAATGTGGTAGAGGACCATCATAACCGTGATCCAGGTGAGGACCACAAGACTACGGGAAGGCTAACCTTTCCAAGGTCACAGTCAGTGGGGGATGCAGTGGGGGCGCCTCCTCACTGCCCTGTGCTGCCACCCCATCCGTGACACAGGTGGCAGCTGCTAGCAGGGAATGGAAGAGCAGGGCACCTTCACGGACTCTGGGTGTAACTCTGGAATCCGTGCCTGAGTCGCTGTATGTAGGACTCTACCCACACCCAACAGGTTCCCTGCATCTGGGACATGGGAACTGGAGCCCTAGGGGTCTGAAAATGAGTGGGGCAGGGTTATCTTCTATCCACCCTGCTAGGAGAAGACCCAAGGGGTGATAATCCTCAGATCATGAGGCTTTGGGAAAGACAAGCTGTTAAGGGAAAATGGGCTTATCTCCAAAAGCAGCCCTGGATAACCTTTGCTTCCACCTTCAGCCCTGGCATTCCTTTATTACTTATTTATTTTTTGGTAGAAAATAAAGAGTCAGCTGCTGCTGCTGCAGCTAAGTCACTTCAGTCATGTCCTACTCTGTGCGACCCCATAGATGGGCAACCCACCAGGTTCCCACGTCCTCGGGATTCTCCAGGCAAGAACACTGGAGTGGGTTGCCATTTCCTTCTCCAATGCATGAAAGTGAAGTTGCTCGTCGCATCCGACTCTTCGAGATCCCATGGACTGCAGCCTACCAGGCTCCTCCATCCATGGGATTTTCCAGGCAAGAGTACTGGAGTGGGGTGCCATAAGCAGCTATTTGCTCTAGAATCTTTTATGCTTCTCTGTTTACCACAGTGATCAAAAGGAGGGACATAGGTCCCTTACCTCCAAACATAGCAAAGGTCCAGTGAGCTCTTGTTATCTTGTGTGCATACCCACATACACATATGCACATGTGTGCACACACACACGATTTGCCAAGCAAATACAGGACTCAAACATGGAAGCATGGAAGAGGGGAAATACATCCACACTTGTGAATTTCATCTGCCTACATCTCTCTCTTTTTTTTTTTTTTGGTCTCACCATGTGGTGTGCAGGATCTTAGTTCCCTGTGCAGGGATCTAACCCTAACCCCTTGCACTGGGAGCTTGGAGTCTTAACCACTGGACTGCCAGGGAAGTCCCTCTATATCTTCTTTTTTAAAACTGACTCTTGAACATTTTATTATTACTTATTCATTTTTGGCTGTTCTGGGTCTCCGTTGCTGCGAGGGCTTTTTTTCTCTAGTTGCAGAGAGTGGGGGCCACTCTAATTACGGTGCGGGGGTCTCTTATTGCAGGTGCTCCTCTTATTGAGGATTATTCGGGCTTCAGGAGTGATGGTTCCCGGGCTCTAAAGTGCAGGCTCAGTAGTTGTGATGCCACGAGCTTTGTTGCCCCACATCCAGTGGGATCTTCCTGGATCAGGGAATCGAACCCATGTCTCCTCCTTCAGCTGGCAGACTTTTTACCACTGAACCATTAGAGAAGTCCTTTTTTGCAAAATGACTTTTGCAAGTTTTTTTTTTTTACTTCCAGTTTTATTAAGACATAACTGACACACAGCACCATATACGTTTAATGTGTACAGTGTTAACTATTTGACTTACATATGTATTGATTGTCATAATAAATTTAGTGAACGTCCATCATCTCATATAGGTGTGACATAAAAAAATAGAAACATCTTTTTCGTTCTGATCAGTGCTCTTAGGATTTACTGTCTTAACTTTCATATATAATACGTGGCAGGGCTAATTATATTTATCGTGTTGTGCATTACATACCAGGTACTTATTTATCGTGTAACTAGACATTGGTTCCTTTGACCCTCTTCATCCAGCCCCCCTCCCTGACTCCCTCCTATGTCTTTTTCTTTATCATTAATGTGAGTCTTGAGCTACTCTCACTTCATTAAACTTACTGTAAAAATTATCAACCATGCTCATCTTTTTTTTTTCCCCTGCATTCTTGGTTCTCTGCAGCTCAGTCTGAGCTCTCCTCCAGGAGCCCTGGGCAACCAGTCATCTCTTGGAAATAAACCATGTGATACCCTCAATCTTTGCCTCAAATGCTTGTTTCATCACCTCACTTTCGGCAAAATCTGACTTTATCTGCAGGAGGATACGTTCCTCCTCTTTTTGCACAGCATTCCACACACATAGCTCCTTTCCCCACCCTCCCCATTCCAAACTGACATGAGTCTCCTGATGCCTCCTTCCCCGGTTTCTCTTCCTATTTTTTGGTCCATCATCAGCTCCAAGGAAGTCCACGCTGCTCTGCTTCCTCAGCTTCCCCAGTCCTTCTTCCTGCCTGCTACCCTCTGAAGTACTCTTCAGATGTCTCTTGCTCCTCACCATTCTAGAAACACTCATAGATCTTTTCTTATAGTTCCTCAGCCTCCTTGGGTCGAGAGAGCTGTATCTGCACTGCTTAATGTCATCAAGACACAAGCAGATAATCAAACAGGATCTCTCCTGGCCCACACTCTGAAGCCTGGAAATTCTCCATTGGGCTCACAGGCTCTCACATCCCCCCCACCACATCCCTACCGAACCCTTCTCATTGTTTTCTTTCTTTATTTGTTTTAAAAACAAGCATTTATTTATTTGGCTGTGCCAGGTCTTAGTTGCAGCAGGTGGGATCTAGTTCCTGGGCCAGGGAGGGAACCTAGACCCCCTGCACTGGGAGCGCAGAGTCTCGGCCACTGGACCTCCAGGAAAGTCCCCACTTCTCGTCGTGGCTTGAATGTCCTCCTGGATTTCCTTGCATCTTCACCCAGGCTGGAAAGTTCCCACTTCTGAATCATGCAGTTCCCGGTGTAAGCTGTTCCCAGCCTCCACCGTTTCTACAAGGGTCTCCCTGTGCCTCTTTGTTTTTTTGATTCTTTCGCGTGTGTCTTTTGCAGGATTCCCAAGGTCCCTCTGGTGGGGAACCTGCGCCTTTTACCTTCTCTCCTCTGCTGTGAGGCCACCACTGTGGACCCTGGTTCATGGTTTTACTTCTAGTTCTTACTAGTTAGTCTCAAGGAAGATGTCAATGATGCAACGCTCCAGTCACTCCTCAAATCCCGCACTGGAGGAGGAAATGGCAGCCCATTCCAGTCTTCTTGCCTGGAGAACCCCATACATAGCTCCTTTCCCCACCCTCCCCATTCCAAACTGACATGAGTCTCCTGATGCCTCCTTCCCCGGTTTCTCTTCCTATTTTTTGGTCCATCATCAGCTCCAAGGAAGTCCACGCTGCTCTGCTTCCTCAGCTTCCCCAGTCCTTCTTCCTGCCTGCTACCCTCTGAAGTACTCTTCAGATGTCTCTTGCTCCTCACCATTCTAGAAACACTCATAGATCTTTTCTTATAGTTCCTCAGCCTCCTTGGGTCGAGAGAGCTGTATCTGCACTGCTTAATGTCATCAAGACACAAGCAGATAATCAAACAGGATCTCTCCTGGCCCACACTCTGAAGCCTGGAAATTCTCCATTGGGCTCACAGGCTCTCACATCCCCCCCACCCACATCCCTACCGAACCCTTCTCATTGTTTTCTTTCTTTATTTGTTTTAAAAACAAACATTTATTTATTTGGCTGTGCCAGGTCTTAGTTGCAGCAGGTGGGATCTAGTTCCTGGGCCAGGGAGGGAACCTAGACCCCCTGCACTGGGAGCGCAGAGTCTCGGCCACTGGACCTCCAGGAAAGTCCCCACTTCTCGTCGTGGCTTGAATGTCCTCCTGGATTTCCTTGCATCTTCACCCAGGCTGGAAAGTTCCCACTTCTGAATCATGCAGTTCCCGGTGTAAGCTGTTCCCAGCCTCCACCGTTTCTACAAGGGTCTCCCTGTGCCTCTTTGTTTTTTTGATTCTTTCGCGTGTGTCTTTTGCAGGATTCCCAAGGTCCCTCTGGTGGGGAACCTGCGCCTTTTACCTTCTCTCCTCTGCTGTGAGGCCACCACTGTGGAGCCTGGTTCATGGTTTTACTTCTAGTTCTTACTAGTTAGTCTCAAGGAAGATGTCAATGATGCAACGCTCCAGTCACTCCTCAAATCCCGCACTGGAGGAGGAAATGGCAGCCCATTCCAGTCTTCTTGCCTGGAGAACCCCATGGAAATAGGAACCTGACGGGCGACATTCCCTGGGGTCACAAACACTCAGACATGACTGGGTGACTAAACAACAAGATACTCCCCACAGGGCCTGTCTCAGCCTTTGTTTCACCCTGTGTGGGTCCCCAGTCTATCCCTGTTTCCTGCTTTTCAGATAACATTCTGGACTGAAAACCCTGTGATTATCCAAAGTAAGGAGTTTCCTCATTTCCCCCATTCCCTATTGGCCTTTTCCTAATCAGAACGTTTATCATTTTCAGCTTGGCACGCTGTAAGAATCTCCTAGCTGCATGATCCCATCATCTCCTCCATTTCAACCTACTGTTCAAAGACCACATTCCTGTCTTGCTTAAAAATCTTCATGTTTCCCCACTGAGGCTCAATGCTTTGACCTACTGGGCATGCCTATTTTTCACACATACCCCACTTTGCTGCTTAATCTTTGCTCATGTTTTTTCTCTTTTTTTTTTAAGATTTTTTTTGGAATGTAGACCATTTTTAAAGTCTTTTATTGCATTTGTTACATCGCTTCTGTTTTATGTTTTGGTTTTTTGGCTGCGAAGCATGTGGCTCCCCTACCAGGAATCGAACCTGCATCCCCTGCATTGGAAGGTGAAGTCTTAACTACTGGACTTCCAGGGAAATCCCTTTTCTCCATCTTGAGGACCTTCTCTCCTTCATGGCCACATGAGCAAAATTCATCTTACCTTAGAGGCAAGTTCAAAAGCCATCTCAGACAAGAAGTTGTCCCTAAAGCCTCCCCGTAGAAGTGATTTCTCCCACCTTTACTTTCCTACAGCTTTTGAATCCTCTTGAAACATTTATAATTTTCTACCCTGTATTATGGTTAACACACAAAACTGTAAGTCCTTTAAGTGTGTGCTGTTCATCTCTGCATGCCCCCAACAAGCAGCACAGCAGATGACACAATGCGGGACTACTCAGGATGCTTTTATTACAAGTGACAGGAACCTCGATAACAGGCAAGGAAAAGAGAACTTATTCGATAAACAAACACAGCAGGTCACATGGCAGTGGGAGGCACAGGGGAATAGCTGGGCCTGGGGACAGCTGGCACCACGGACTGGAATTCTGCAGCACACGGGCTGCATGTCTTTGCTTCTCCCTTCTGCAATCAAGATCCCTCCGCATGGCACTGACAGCTCCCAAGACTCACATACCAGGCTTCCACCTCCAAAGAGGGCTGGATTTTAAGTTGCAGCTGGAAAACTTGTCTTAGAGAACTATTCTGATTGGTTTAGCCTGGACCAGAGGTCTTCCTTCAATCAATCAGCTTAGCCAGTTGATTGGATGACTCAGTCTTTCAGGAGCTCACTCCTGGGTTCTGGAGCTGTTTTTTAGAAAAAGAGGAGTTTTCATGAGCCAGCCAGGCACCCCAAGAATTAGAGCATTCTTTTTCTCCTTTTTAAAAAACAAAATGTGCTACAGTTGATTTACAATGCCTTTTTTTTTTGATGTCTGATCTTATTTATTTGTTACTCTTAGAACATCTCATTTTTGATTGGACTCAGAAGTAGAAGCTCTCAGGGAGGACAGCCTCCGTCTCTTGGCGATCTGTTCCTGCCGTTTTTCTTTGGCCTCCTTCATTCTCTTGGCCAAAAGTTTAGCATATTCTCTTGGCCTCTTCTTTATTTTTCTTAGTACACCGTTTCTTCAGAGCAATGCGCCGGAGTTCATGTTGCAGAACGGGTGGAGTCACGAGACGCTGAATCTTGGGTGCTTTAGTCCTAGGTTTCTCACCGTCTTTGTTTAGGGGCTTTGCACAGCATACTGGTGGACATCATCTTCTTTAGAGAGATGGAAAAGTTTGCGGATTCTGCTAGCTCTTTTGGGACCCAGGTGACGAGACACTGTAGTATCAGTGAGTCCAGGAATAACCTTCTCCCCTTTTTTCATGATGACTAAATTGAGAGCACTCAGATTGGCATCCACAGTGCCATACAGATTTGCGCTTTCTCTCTCCAGTCCTCCTTGATCTGTAACAGGAATGCCCCTTACTCAGTAGCAAGCGAACTCGGCCGTGGGTCAAGAACCCCTGCTTCACGGGGAAACCCTGCTTATCGTTCCCGCCACTGATTCGGACCACATAACCCTTCCATTCTTCACCCAGAGCGTCAGCAGCGACTTCTGTGGCCATATGCTTCTCATAGAAAGTACAAAGTTTTCGTTCATCGTCCACTTCAATGAGCTTCTGGCAGCCAAGAGGCCGGGAAAGAGATGTTCAGCTTCATTCTGAAGCAGCCGACAGCCTCCAAGGAGCCACAAAAAAGAGCTACAATGCTGTATTAGATTCTGATATACAGTAAAGTGACTCATACATATATATAATTTTCTTTTTAATTATAGGTTATTACAAGATATTGAATATAGTTCCCTGTATTATACAGTAAGACCTTGTTGTTTGTTTTATATATTAAAGTGTGTATCTGCTAACTCCAAACTCCTAATTTATCCCTCCTCCAGCTCTCCTCTTTGGTAACAATAAGTTTATTTTCTATGTCTGTGAGTATTTCTGTTTTGTAGATAAGTCCATTTGTGTCGTATTTTAGATTCCATATATGAGTGAGATCATATGGTATCTGTCTTTCTCTGTCAGAGAGTATGATAATCTCTAGGTCCAACCATGTTGCTGCAAATGGCATTAATTCATTTTTTATGGTTGAATAGTATAGCACTCTTGTATCCAATAAATTTATTTCAAACATGTTATAAGTATTTTTGTTGATGAGAATTATGTAGTGCCCTAAGAATGCAATCACTGCTTAGGGCTGTTCTTTGTCATATTAACCACGTACCCATTTCTTGAAAGGGAAAGTTGTTCAATCATGTCTGACTCTTTGCAACCCCATGGTCTACACAGTCCATGGAATTCTCCAGGCCAGAATACTGGAGTGGGTAGCCTTTTCCTTCTCCAGGGGATCTTCCTAACCCAGGTCTCCCACATTGTAGGAGGATTCTTTACCAGCTGAGCTACCAGGGATGCCCATTTCTATTCATTAAAGTAGGACTTTTAATAATTCCACTTGTCAATCTCAGTCCTAATAGAACATACACCTGAAAGGAAGAAAATTGATTCTTTCCTTCTTTTTTTCCTTCAGCCACAACCTGAGGCTTATGGGGTCTTAGTTTCCCAACCGGGGATTGAATCGGCACCCTTGGCAGTGAAAGCATGGAGTCCTAACCAATGGCCCATCAGTGAATTCCTTCTTAAAGATCCTTTAATACCAAACTTTTCTCTAATCTAGGTAAACTTTACCTCTAACTAAAGTGGGTTGATAAAACTTCTATGTGTATGTAGCTGGACCCCAGTGAAAAAAATGGCATCAAGCTTATTATAGCTTTTGGCTGTTGTACACAAATTCCTTGTATTTTTTACCAGTTTTCTCTCTTCCACTTTCATCAAATCCTATACCTTGAATCCCAGCACTTGTGGATTTGCTATGTAGAATGCATCTTTGTTTCTTTTGCTCAGATTGATCATTATTCATCATGAAAAATGAACATATTCTTCAAGACTGGTTTTTCTGGGATGGCCCCTCATGGCCAGGGCTGTGAGACTCAGATTGGAAAGTAGGTCAAGGGTGAACTGGTTTTCTCACTTTGAGCTTTTTCACACTTTGAGATCTTTACTAACTATTTTGACCCCTTTTATCAATGTCACCTCCACTGAAAGTCAGTAAGAACTGAATTACCCAGAACCTCTGGTCCTTGAGTCCTTTAAAGCTGGGGGGATGGCAAGAAAAATCTTGCAAAGAGATGTTAAGGGTAGCAGAAAGTGGGCTCTTAACACTACACATGATAGCCAAACATCTATATGAAAAGGAGATTAATTTATCCAGATGATATGTCAAATGT
Source organism: Madoqua kirkii (assembly GCA_006408675.1). NCBI lineage: Eukaryota > Metazoa > Chordata > Mammalia > Artiodactyla > Bovidae > Madoqua > Madoqua kirkii. The sequence goes on along the minus strand of SJYC01146468.1, from coordinate 56,483 downwards.
CTAGACCATGGCATGAACTGAGTATTGTTTTCATAGATTTGGAGTTGCCAGGCTTAACAAAAAATATATAAGATGCCATTTAAATCTGAAATAAACAATGATTTTTTAAACTATAGGTATTTCCCATGAGATACTCAGGACAAACTTGCACTAAAAAATTTAGTGTATCTGAAATTCACATTTAATCAGGTGTCCTGTATTTTATCTGGTAGTTTTACTTAGATTAGGTACTTTGGCCTTATATAGACACAGTATGAATTTTACTTGTAAGTCAGTAATTTTTTTTTTAAGATATATATACACAGATTTCCCCGGGTGGTCCAGCAGTTAGGAATCTGCCTGCCAGTGCAGGGGACATCAGTTGTATCTCTGGTCTAGGAAGATCCCACGTGTGCAGCGGGACAGCTAAGCCCAAGAGCCGAAACTATTGAGCCTGTGTCCTAGAGCCTGGAAGCGGCAACTGCTGAGACTGTGAGTCACAATTACTGAAGCTCTAATGGTCTAGAGCCTGTGTCCACAGCAAGAGGAGCCACTGCAATGAGAAGCCCATTCCCTGCAGCTAGAGAGTAGCCCCAACTTACCACAACTAGAGAAAGCCCACCCACAGCAATGAAGACCCAGCGCAACCAAAATAAATAAATAAAAATTTTCAAAAGGCATATGTGCATAGAAAGTAAGCCTTTCCCATGGTTTATCTTTCCACTTTCTTTGAAATGAAAAACTTGACTGCTCTTCTAAATTCCAAATTTTATTCCATATGGCTCACATCCTGGAATCCGAAAGCAGTTTACTCAATGGATAAATTGAGTTAATACTCTATTCTGTTGGCATGCTCATTGTTAATTTGATTGCTTCTTACTTTGAATACATTACAATGCTTAGGTCAGTGTCACAACCTTTAGTCCTCTTACAAAATCTCCTAAATAGTGGTGATGCAATCATCTATTCAAGGACCAGTTATCAAACACATAGTCCTCATGATGCTACTTTCAGGCTCTATGAGATGCATGCGTGCATCCAGGTCGTTTCAGTCGTGTCCAACTTTTTGCAGCCCTACAGACTGTAGCCAACAGGCTCCTCTGTCCATGGCATTCTCCAGGCAAGAATACTGGAGCGGGCTTCCCTGATAGTTCAGTTGGTAAAGAATCCGCCTGCAATGCAGGAGACTCCAGTTTGATTCCCGGGTCTCGAAGATCTGCTGGAGAAGGGATACGCTACCCACTCCAGTATTTGGGCTTCCCTTCTGGCTCAGCTGGTAAAGAATCCACCTGCAATGCGGGAGACCTGAGTTCAATCCCTGGGTTGGAAAGATCCACTGGAGAAGGGAAAGGCTACCCACTCTGGTATTCTGGCCTGGAGAATTCCATGGACTGTATAGATCATGAGGTTGCAAAGAGTAGGACACCACTGAGCAACTCTCACTCACTCATACTGGAGCAGGTTGCCATTTCCTTCTCCAGGGGATCTTTCTTACCCAGGGATCAAACCCACGTCTCTTATGTCTCCTGCATTGGCAAGCGGATTCTTTACTACTAGTGCCACCTGGGCACCCCCATGAGATGTACCAAGACATATGAAATTCATCAGTGACCCTCCGAAAAGTCTACTGTGGCAGGCACTACTCAAGGTGCTGGGAGAGCTGTAGATGGACTTGCAGTTGATCAAGGAAGAACACATCCAATAAGGTGGTAAAAAGACATCAAGTTCCCCAATGCCAAGGGACTGTGTTCTGCTAAATAGTAGGGGTTTTGTTTTGCTGAGTGGAGGGTACAAGCTGAGGGCAAAGTCTGACTTTCTTAGGATGACAAAACTAATTCTTTTTTTTTCTTTTTTGTTTTAAATTTTATTTTATACTGGAGTGTAGCAGATTAACAATGTTGTGATAGTTTTAGGTGAACAGCCAAAGGACTCAGCCTTTGAATATGCACCTGTCTATTCACTCCCAAGCTCCCTTCCCATCCAGGCTGCCACATAACACGGAGCAGAGTTGCCTGTGCTACTGAGCAGAAGACATTGTTGGTTATCCATTTTAAATGGAGCAGTGTATACATGTCGATCTCAAACTCCTTAACTATCCCTCTCCCCTCCCCTTCCCTCCTGGTAACTATAAGTTGTTTTCTAAGCAAAGGCAAGTTGAGTGGGAGGAAAGAAAAAAGAGAAGAGGCAACCGGCAGAGCTGGGCTCTTGAATGGGAAGAGACAAACATGTCCGCTGGGGTAATGGATTCAGTTTCTGCCCAGTGATATTCGTGAGATGTGATCCCTCTTTCACAGGCTCCAAAGAATCCCCAATAAAACATCAGTTTTCTCTTTAGTACACTGTGGTACTGGATGTGTTTTGGGGATATGACAGCGGTGAGCACGGCCTCATAGCGAGTGTAAAGTAAGAGTCAGGGCCCCCACGGGAGGCCCGCCCATCTGGGCTGCATCTTGGGAATGTTCATCTCACATGTTTGGTATAAGTTAGAGAATCCAGCTGCAGTTCAGATTAAGTTGTTGCTAAGAGGATAACCTCGCCATCCATGCCAAACATTTGGACTTTTATGTAAGACAGTGAAGATACTTCCGGCATGAGCCAATGGTTCTTGGCATCAGTTAAGTTTCTTTTGTTTTAAAGCAAATCAAGGCTGATTAAGCAAGAAGAAAAAAAAAAGAGAATGTGGGGAAAGGGATTGGTGGCAGAAGGTACTGGAAGCACAGGGGAGAGTCCACAGACGCGAAGGAAGAGCTGACCAGCTAGGGCTTGGGAAGGACAGGGGGACCAGGGCTACTCCAGAGACCTCAGGGGCCAAAGCTCATAGACTTCTTTTTTTTTTTTTTTTCTTAGCTGCTGCACTCCTGTGTTTTAGCCTTACTTATCATCCTGGTCATGTTTTCAAGTTCCTACGAGAGAATTTTAGTACAGCTCACTCCAGGGTTCTCTACCCATTGTGGACAGCCAGATGGTACAGACGTGACTCATGACAGAATCACCTCTTCTTTCCAGGCCTCCAGTGTACTCAAAACTAGCTGGAAGTGCTGTTTCCGTGGATGCTTATACAGCTATATCCCTTCTTTTGGTTTAACTGAGAATTTTAAATTATTCCATCTTTCTCACAAACACTAATTTGGAAGTTACGTACTTGATTTCTATTCTTCTGGTGGTTACCCTAGAAATTCCAACTTAACTTACAAAATTTAGGTTAATCAGTATCTTTACCCTTTTTTCAGGCTTTATAAAGACCTTACATACTTAAATTCCATTCCCACTTACCTACTTGTAAACTGATTTTTTTCATATATTTTAATTCAACTTTTAAAGCATAACCTAAAATTATTTATTATAATTTTATATTGCCAATGTTCACGTGCACTTGCCATTTTCTTTGCTTTTCATTCTTTCTGTGTCTACATTCCCTGTAAGATCACTTTTTTTTTTTTCCTATGTCAAGTATCTTTTAGCATTTCCTTTAGGAGATTTTGAGTTTCCCTGTGGCTCAGCTGGTAAAGAATCTGCCTGCAATATGGGAGACCTGGGTTCGATCCCTGGGTTGGAAAGATCCCCCTGGAGAAGAGAAAGGCTACCCACTCTAGTATTCTGGTCTGGAAAATTCCATGGACTGTATAGTCAGTCATGACTGAGTGACTTTCACTTCACTTCAGTTAGGAGATTTTGTTAGTGAGGAGAGAACAATCTTTATTTCCCTAGAATATTTATTTATTTATTTAGCCTTTATTCTTTTAAATATTTATTTATTTACTTACTTTTGGCTGTGCTGGGTCTTTGTTATTGTGTGGGCTTTCCTAGTAGCTCAGATGGTAAAGCATCTGCCTGCAAAGCAGGGTTTGATCCCTGGGTTGGGAAGATCCCCTGGAGAAGGAAATGGCAATCCACTCCAGTATCCCTGCCTGGAAAAACCCATGGACAGAGGAGCCTGGTAGGCTACAATCCATGAAGTCACAAAGAGTCGGACACAACTGATCGACTAACACACACACCAGAGGGCTTTCTCTAGCTGCGGTGAGTGGGGTTACCCTCTGGCTGTGTTTCAGGGACGTCTCATTGCGGAGGCTCCTCTCATTGCTTAGCACAGGCTCTAGAGCACGTGGGCCTCAGTAGTTGCTGCATATGGGCTTAGCTGCTCCACGGCATGTGGGATCTTAGTTCCAAAACCAGGGCTCTAACCCGTGTCCCCTGAGTTAGCAGGCAAATTCTTAACCACTGGACCATCAGGGAAGTCCCAATTGTGTCCATATTCTTAAAGGATGTGTTTTCACTAGACATAACAATGGTAGGCTTGCAAATTGTTTTTTTTAAGATGCTGAAAATATAGCGTTATTTTTCTGGTGTCCATTGTTTGTTGTTGAAAGCTTGCTGTCAGTCTAGCTTCTGACAATCTTTTCTCTCTTTTTTTTTTTCTGAGTATTTTTAAGAATTTCTTTATTTTTAGTTATCTACAATTTCACTATGATGTATCTGAATATATCTAAGTATGTTATCTTGCTTGGATTCAGCAGATTCCTAAATCTCTGGATAAATATCTGGAGCAGCGGTAAAAATGTTTGAGCATTATGTCTTCAAATATTGCCTTTGCCCAATTCTTTTCTCCTTCCTTCTGGAATTCCTCTGTAATATTATCTCGCATGTCTCTTAACCTCTATTTCGTATTTTCCATCTTTTTTATTTTTCAGAACAGTTCATTGCTCTTTCAATAATTGTTTCTTTAATTGCATTCTTAATCTATCCCCTGAATTTTTAATGTCAGTTAAAACTTTTTTATTTTTAAAGCCCAACGACACTTTTATAGTTTACTAATCTCTGCAGATACTTCTAAAATATATCCTTTAAACACTAAGTAAGAATGTTTTATAATTTATAATCTCTAACTCAGTCATCTAGAATCTGCACGGTTCTTTTTATGGTTCTCTGTTGTTTCTGTTGGTTTCCGTGTGTGCTTGGATATCTTGGATATTTTAAATTATATGCTGCTCACTGCCTTAGAAAACTGTTCATGGAGGTGCTCTGTGGCCTAAGATGAAGGGTCTCTTCCTCAGGAGAATTTGTCTTTCCTTCTTTCGGGCACATAGGTACCCTTCTGTCTGGTACCATTTTAATTTCATTCAGGGTTTAGGATTTCTCAGACCACCCAAGTCTTTTGAATCCGTGGGAGTAACTACCTCTAATTACAACTTCTCATGCATTTTGTTTTGCTCCTTTGCTCCTTCTGGCCCAGTTTAATCTCCTCAAACGCCACGGAGGTGGAAGCAGGGAGGTGGCGTCCCCTTTGGAAGTCCTGCTTCCTGTGGAGGCTTCCATTTAAACCTTTGTCCTGGGCTTTAGTTTCCTCTCACACTGAGAGCTCAGTTCCTTGGAACCATTTGGCTTTTGTGAGGACAGAAGAGTGCTCTGTTTACCTCTGGATTTCTGCTTTCTCTTAGCTTTTGGCCTGATTTTTTTGTTTTTATTTGATCAGTAATTTGATGCTTTCATGAAGATTATGAAACTTTTTTTTTTCCTCATAGTTTTTAGATGCTCCTAGCCAAAGGTATCTCTGAATAACCTAACTCACCACAAAGAACAAGGCCAGGCCACGTAGACTGAACGCCTGCTCCTCAGGCCTCCAGCCGGTATTACATTTCTCAGAGAGAGTCAACACAGCACCTTCCGCCGTGAGACAAGAGGGTCTGCTTCGTGTCAGTCAAATGTTGAATGATTTTTGAGGACTAGAGGTTTATAAAAGTCTTGAGGCAGATAATTTTAAAAGGACATAGAAGCGAGAAGAATTTCCGTTCTGGAATCTCTTAATACTTCTTCTATCCAGTACTAAAAAAGGGCTCAATCCACATCTGAGCTCCACACTGGGAAAGAGGAAACATCTGATGGGTGACTTGTCTCCTGTAGCCTTCCCCTGTGGTCCTGCGTCCATCACGGTAGATAGAGTGTTTACCACACTTTATTCCTCACAGGTAGAGTCTGCCTCAAAAGACAGGTAGGTATTTGCACCTGACTGAGTTGAGTTCTATCCTTGTTTTATTTCAGAATCTGCTACATCCACATAGAAATTGTATAGGGAAGAGGATACACAAAGGGAAAGTAGCTGGCAGGGAAAATCTTCTGGGGAAAGAGGAAGAGTTTGATGGTCTCTTCTCTTGGCATTCAAATGCTTTGCCCTTCTCTCCATAAGGTAAAAGTGAAGTCGCTCAGTCATGTCCGACTCTGCGACCCCATGGGCTGTAGCCTACCAAGCTTCTCTGTCCATGGGGTATTCTAGGCAAGAATACTGGAGTTTCCTTCTCCAGTGTATCTTCCCCACCCGGGGATCGATCCCAGGTCTCCCACATTGTAGGCAGATGCTTTACCCTCTGAGCCACCAGAAAAGCCCACCAACAGTGTAGGAGGGTTCCCTTTTCTCCACACACTCTCCAGCATTTATTTGCAAATTTTTTGATGATGGCCATTCTAACTAGTGTGAGGTGGTATCTCACTGGAGTTTTGATCTGCATTTCTCTAGTAATTAGCGATTTGAGCATCTTTTCATGTGCTTCTTGGCCATCCATATGTCTTCTTTGAGAAATATCTCTTTAGGTCTTCTGCCTATTTTTTGATTGGTTTTTTTATATTGAGCAGCATGATTAAGCAGAATATCTTAAGGAGAAGGCAGACATGATTAGCATTTGTAGACATGATCAGCATTGATCAAGGACCCCTTAGGCACAAGGCACTAGGTTAAGTATTTTAAAAAATATAACTCATTAAATTCAAAACAAAAAAATCATGTCCCCTTTCTAGTGTTGAGCAGGGAGGTGTGAAAAACAACAACAGCATTTTAGGACTCTGGAAGGAAGAAAAGTTCTTACTAGATATTCTCCCATGTAGGGAAAAATATTTCAGGAATATACTTGGAGACTCAGGGGTACATCTTAAAGCTCAAGTCTGTATAATATTCCATTCAGTTAAGCCTCCAGTTCTTCTGAAGGATGTGGTAAGAGTCCTGGACGTGAAAGATTTGCATTTTAGCCGTATTAGTTCATATCACATTGTAGTTTTCCAAAAATTTATTCATCTATCTATTTTTGGCTGCTCTGCATCTTCGTTTCTTCACGTGGGCTTACTCGAGTCGCAGCCAGCGGGACTCCTCTTCAACGCGGCGCCCAGGCTTCTCACTGTGGTAGCTTCTCTTGCTGTGGAGCATGGGTTCCAGGCGTACGGACTCAGTAGCTGTGACTTGTGGGCTCTAGAGCATGGGCTCAGCAGCTGCGGCACACAGACTTAGCTGTCCTGCAACATGTGGAATCTTCCCAGAGCAGGGAGTGAACCCATATCCTCTGCATTGGCAGGTGGACTGCTAAGCACCGGACCATCAGGGAAGCCCCTTACATCTTAGTTTTAAGGAAAATTGCACCATGTGCTGTTTCTGTGAAACCCACTGTCCACAGGGTAAAGATGCTCAGCACCCATACACGAAGTTGTATGCAACCCAGTTAAGGAGGGGAGTCCCATGTGTCCACAGGAGGAGTTTTTCTTCAGGGAACACCTTACTGATTTTTCTTTGATGACATGTAGTCATTACACTACCTTCCTCTGTAGCTGTTGTGGATGCCTTCTATATCATATTAAACTCTACTTTCTTGGACATTCGGAGGCCTTATTTTCCCACAGCCCCTAGCACTGGACCGGCAATAAATCACAAGAGGCAGTATGGTGTGTAGAGCATTAACAGTATGGGTATAAGGCTCTGATACCAAAGACTGAAGAAATGTGAGACTTCCCTGGTGGTCCAGTGGTTAAAGCCCTGCACTTCAAATGCAGGGAGTGAGGGTTCAGTCCCTGGTCAGGGAACTAAGATCCCACATGCCATGAGGCTGAAAAAAAAATTAAAAAAATAAAAATATTTTTTAAAAAAGACAGGAGAGGTACAAGCGTCGCAGATGCTTGTTCTTTTTCTCTCGCCAATTTTTTTTCTTCTTTCCTTCCTTCCTTTCAATGACAACAGAATCCCAATTTTCATCACTTATCCATTCCTTGCTCATGCAGTCAACGTCCCTTGGGGAAAATCTGATCCCACTCCTGGCTCAAGGGGTGTATTAGTCAGGGTTTTCCAGAGAAACAGAACAAATATATATATAAAGAGATTAATTATAAAGAATTGGCTCATGTGGGGCTAAAATGGAGCTTGCAGATGGAGGCTCAGGAGAGTGGATGGATCGAGTTCAAGTCCAAAGACAAGAGGAAGCTGATGTTGCTCAAAAACAGACAGAGAGCAAATTCTTCTTTCCCCCAAGACCTTTGTTCAATTCAAGCATCCAACGGATTAGACAAGGCTCACCCACACTGGGGAGGGCAATCTACTCAGTCTACAAATTTAGACATTCATCTCCTTTAGAAACACCTGCACAGATGCACTCAGAAATAATGTTTGATCAGTATATGGAAACCCTGTGTCCCAGTCAAGTTGATACAACAAATCAGCCATCACCAAGGGCAAGCCCTATTGGGTTTAAACCAGTCATCACATCCTGCCATGTGGCTGATCACAGTGCTTGGTTCAAAATGAGCAAATATCCAACTCCAGGCTAATAAAATGCAAGCGGAGATGACATTTGCTGGAGATTCAAGAATAGAAACATTCTTACTTTTCTATGGAAGTGACCACTTATCCATCTAGACATGAATGAAAAAGATTCAGTCCAGGAACATTGCTAGTAGTCATCTCGAGATGATGAAGAAGCCAGGCTTGGGACGTAACTGGTAGTGTGGAAGGCAGGGAAAGGCATGAAATTGAACTGGACCAGTGTTGAAATTATTGATCCTGGGATCATGGTTTGCCTTAAAACCACCATACAGCTGAACTTAACAGTTATAGGAGCCAGTAAATTCCATTTATCATGTCAATTGGTTGAGGTTGAGTTTTCTGTTACCTGCAACCAAAAGATTCCTAACTAATACAGATGGAATTTCAATGTGATGATCAGTGAGAGACTTTAACATTCAATGATTCTGTTAAGAATGCACCAGAAAAGTAAACATTTCTGCTATGGGAGCAACTAAGTTGGACTGCATACATCAGAAAAGAAGACCATGTATGCAAAACTTGAAACCACCAGAGGAATTCTGCAGAGCTACAGGCTACATTCCTTCCTTCTCTGCAGCTATAAACATCCTTCAAAGTAGCCTCTTCTTCTCCACAGGGTTCCAGGGATACATCTCAACAGTTCTCTGAGAGTTCACTTGACCGAGAATCTTTAAAGAAAGGGAGAGTAACTTATTTTTCTTTATGCATTCAGCACTTTGAACAGTGCCTGGCAAAGACTAGGCCCCTAATAAATATGAATGTATGAATGGATGGATTTATTTATTTAACAATTACAGATCTTCCTCAACTTATGCTGTGGATATGTTCCAGTAAACCCATCTTAAGTTGAAAATATTGTCGGTTTAAAATGCATCATAAGGGGCTTCCCTGGTGGCTCAGTGGTCAAGAATCTGCCTGCCAATGTAGGAGACACAGGTTCGATCCCTGGTCTGTGAAGATCCCACATGCCCTGCAGCAACTAAACCATGTACTGCGATTACTGAGCCTGTGCTCTAGAGCCTGGGAGCAGCAACGACTGAGTCCACATGCCCCTAGAATCCGGCTTCACAGTAAGAGAAGCCCCTGCAGTGAGAAGTCTGAGCACCAACTAGAAAAAGCCTGTGCTGCAACGGAGACCCAGCACAACCAAGAGTAAATAAATAAAATTATTTTTTAAAATTAAAATGCACCATAGGGAATTTTCTGGTGGTTAGGACTCCACACTTCCATTGCAGGGGCACAGGTTTGACCCCTGGTTGGGGAACTAAGATCCGGCATGCCTCATAGCGTGGCCAAGAAAATAAAAATAAAATGCATCATCGCTTAGCCTTGCCTACCTTCAACAGACTCAAAGCACTGAAACTAGCCTACAGTTGGGCCCAATAATCTAACACAAACTGATTTTAAAGTAAAGTGTTGGATATATGTCATTTATTGAATGCTGCACTGAGAGTGAAAAACCAGATGCTTGATGAGTCCAGAATGGTTGTAAGTGTATCACGTGGTTGGCTTGGACCTGTGGTAGCTGCCATTGCCCAGCATCAGAGTATGCACCCCGCAGAAAGATCAAAATTCCAAGTGTGGTTTCTATTGAATGTATATCTTTTTCACACCATCAGAAAGTTAAAGAAAAAAAAAACCTGCAAGTTAAACCATTATAAATTGGGAACCATCTGTGTTTATTAAGCACTTGCTTTGTGCCAGGTACCGAAGGAGGTGTCGGATTACAACAGTGGGCAAAACCAAGGCAGTCCTGGGAGTCTTGGTGTGACAAAGCTTCTAGGGAGAGGGAATGTTTTATTCCAGATAGACGAGTACTGGTTACCTAGGTGTGTTTATGTTGCAAAGTCTTGCCAGGCTGGAGACTTCCCTGGTGGTCCAGGGGCCAAGACTCCACACTCCCAATGCAGGGGGCCCGGACGAGATGCCTCATGCTCTAACTAGATGGTCCTGCATGCCACAGGAAGATCGAGAGCAGCCAAATACATGTTAAAATTTACCAGGTTTATGATGCATGTATGCTGTGTCTTTACTTCAATAAATGCTCCCCCAAATAAAACGCAGAAATAAAAAGTCCTTATTCTAAAAAGTTTACATTCCCATCAGAGCAGACAATACAAATAAATATACAATATGTTGAGAGGTAATAAGTGCTATAAACGTCTGACTGCAAGAAGAATTCAGCGAGAACACAGACGTGACAGAGAAAACACAGTTTGACACACGTTCTGCCACATGGAGAGCGTCCCCAGGCTCCCAGCCATACACTGCAGAAGCTCAGCTTCAACTTGCTTTCTGAGTCAGGCTGACACCTACCTTTGTGCTGCTAACTGGGCTCAACTGAGGATGGTCCTGCCAGAGACGGGTGTGGGCGTGGTTAGCAGATGGGTGGGGTTACATGCGGGACTTCCCAGGTGGCTCAGTGGTAAGGAATCCACCTGCCAGCGCAGCAGATGCAGGTTTGATCTCTGGGTTGGGAAGGTCTCCTGGAGGAGGAAATGACAACCCACTCCAGTATTCTTGCCTGGAAAACCCCATGGACAGGAGAGCCTGGCAGGCCGCCGTCCGTGGGGTCTCAGAGAATCGGGCGTGACTTAGCGACAGACCACACATGCGCGAGCTTGCATGTAAAGCCTGACTCACAGAAGAGCGCTGGGATGCGCAGCCTCAGCTCTGCTTCTCCAGATGCTGGAAGGATTTGATCAGATATTTTGTACATCATTGTTTATATTTTAGAGGACATAATGAAAGGAGGTGTCGGATTACAACAGTGGGCAAAACCAAGGCAGTCCTGGGAGTCTTGGTGTGACAAAGCTTCTAGGGAGAGGGAATGTTTTATTCCAGATAGACGAGTACTGGTTACCTAGGTGTGTTTATGTTGCAAAGTCTTGCCAGGCTGGAGACTTCCCTGGTGGTCCAGGGGCCAAGACTCCACACTCCCAATGCAGGGGGCCCGGACAAGATGCCTCATGCTCTAACTAGATGGTCCTGCATGCCACAGGAAGATCGAGAGCAGCCAAATACATGTTAAAATTTACCAGGTTTATGATGCATGTATGCTGTGTCTTTACTTCAATAAATGCTCCCCCAAATAAAACGCAGAAATAAAAAGTCCTTATTCTCAAAAAGTTTACATTCCCATCAGAGCAGACAATACAAATAAATATACAATATGTTGAGAGGTAATAAGTGCTATAAACGTCTGACTGCAAGAAGAATTCAGCGAGAACGCAGACGTGACAGAGAAAACACAGTTTGACACACGTTCTGCCACATGGAGAGCGTCCCCAGGCTCCCAGCCATACACTGCAGAAGCTCAGCTTCAACTTGCTTTCTGAGTCAGGCTGACACCTACCTTTGTGCTGCTAACTGGGCTCAACTGAGGATGGTCCTGCCAGAGACGGGTGTGGGCGTGGTTAGCAGATGGGTGGGGTTACATGCGGGACTTCCCAGGTGGCTCAGTGGTAAGGAATCCACCTGCCAGCGCAGCAGATGCAGGTTTGATCTCTGGGTTGGGAAGGTCTCCTGGAGGAGGAAATGACAACCCACTCCAGTATTCTTGCCTGGAAAACCCCATGGACAGGAGAGCCTGGCAGGCCGCCGTCCGTGGGGTCTCAGAGAATCGGGCGTGACTTAGCGACAGACCACACATGCGCGAGCTTGCATGGAAAGCCTGACTCACAGAAGAGCGCTGGGATGCGCAGCCTCAGCTCTGCTTCTCCAGATGCTGGAAGGATTTGATCAGATATTTTGTACATCATTGTTTATATTTTAGAGGACATAATGAGAAATGTTAGAATTGCAGAAGCGGAAAAGACATTTCCCCATGGCCAGCGGGTGTTTTTGGACAATCTGTTGTGTGCCCAGACCTAAGATACAGTTCCAACCAAAGGTAGTTTATCATCTTCATAACAAGATGGATACCTGTCAAACAATTACAGAATAATATAGGAATTTAAATAATCAGACCTGGTGGTCCAGTGGTTAAGACTCCTCCTTCCAATGCGGGGTGTGCAGGTTTGATCCCTGGTCAGGGAGCCAAAAAAACCTAATCATAAAACAGAAGCAGTATTGTAACAGATTCAATAAAGACTTTTAAAATGGCCCACATCAAAAAAACAAAACTCTTTAAAAAAATCTATCTCGTGTGATTTTTTTAAAAACTATAAAAAAATGGAAAAAACAAATAAAAACATGATAGGCTTGCACAGTATCCTGTATCTCCCCTTTATAGCATTTGTCACAAGTGAAATTTTATTTTTTAAATACTTTTATTTATTTATTTTAATTTTCTGGCGGTGCTGGGTCTTCACTGTCGCGTGGGTTTTCTCTAGTTGTGGTGAGCGGGAGATGCTGTCTAGCTGTGGTGCTCAGACTTCTCATTGCAGTGGTGTCTCCCGTTGCAGAGCACTGCTTTAGAGGGTGTGGGCTGCAGTAGTTCCAGTACATGGGCTCAGTAGCTGCAGGTCCTGGGCTCTAAAGTGCAAGCTCAATAGCTGTGGCCCACAGACTTTGTTGCTCCAGGGCATATGGGATCTTCCCAGACCAGGATCGAATCCAGGTCTCCTGCACCGGCAGACTGGGCCACCAGGGAAGCCCACGTGTGCAATTTTATTTTTGTATGTGTGGGTGTTTGATTGTTCATCTCCTCACCAGCCTGTTAGCTCTATAAGTCTGGGACTGGGTCCAGTTTTGTTCACCATCATAGTCCTCAGAGTAGAGGAAAGTGCCCCACACAGAGCAGGCCTCGGCACACATGTGGAATGAAATAACTGAATGTGAGAATGTAACCACATCAGAAAGACAGTGGTTTAGCCATCCACAGCATGGGCTGTGCAGATAGATCGATCTGCTGATTCCTAGATGATTACTTGTGTGTCCTTGGGTAAGATCTTGAAAGTAAATAAATGTTTTACTCCATTATCTCTGCATAAAATGGGGAGAATTATCATTCTCACCAGAATGGCTCATTGTGAAGAATGAATGACGGGGGCAAAGTACCTGGCACATAGTAACTGCTCAATAAACAGTACTTCTGAGTATTACCTTTGAAAGTGTTCCAGTAGTTGCTTTTATGAGGTTGAGGCTGAAACTAGCAGAAATTATGAATCTAGTTTCTAGTTCTCATTCCTAAAAGAAGAAAAGAAATGAGATGTGTATCCTGGTTGCACGCATTCTTCACTCACTCATCCCATCTGATGAAGCCCCAAAACCAGTGTTCTGGGATGAGCGTCTAACTTGTTGAAAGTCAGCAGACCTGGCTCCTGAGCCTCTCTGTGCTCTGTTGGTGAGTTGACTACCCACATCCAAGCTGCAGGTCAGCTCAGCCAGCAGAGCACTGGCTCTGGGACTGGCAAGGCTCGCCTTCCAACCATAGTCCTTAGATCTCTGCAGGAATCACAGTGAGTCTTCAGGGCCCAGCATCTCAAGGATCCCCTCCTGTGAAATTTCAGAGGTTTCTCCTTGGTCAGGGAGCCTTTGGTAGTAGTTAGCATAAATATTCTCACGTCCCCGCCCCAAATCCCAGTTTAAAAACTGGCTTAAAATCCAAACACAATCACATGTTTATACCCAAACATGATCCAATGTGTATTCTCCACGTGGGAGGAATTGGCAAACCAGGTTGGTGAGCATCAGAAACAATATCACCTGCCCAACTAGCTGCTCAGTCCTGTCCAACTTTTTGTGACCCTTATGGACTGTAGCCCACCAGGCTCCTCTGTCCATGGGGGTTCTCCAGGCAAGAATGCTGGAGTGGGTTGCCATGCCCTCCTCCATGGCATCTTCCCAACCCAGGGATCGAACCCAGGTCTTCTGCATTGCGGGCATATTCTTTACCATCTGAGCCACCAGGGAAGCCCATTTCTCCAGTGGTTTACTGGCAAAGGAAGGAGTTTCTACTCTGGTTTTACCTGAGCAGCGAGAACCACGTAGGCCACATGTGGGATAGGTGATACTAAGCTCCAGAACCTAACCTCCCCCGCCATATTCCAGATGGCACAGATCATCCCCCCAAATTCCCTCATTAGAAATTCATCTTTTTAGTAAAATTATTGACTTTTCCTTACAGTTCGTTTACTGCAATGTTTTAAAAGTCTCTCTCACTACCTGTATTATTAGCAGGCTCCTGTGAACTGATGTAACAGTTCCTTTATCCCAGCCCCCAGAAGGTTGGATGGCAAAGATGAAGGGCACTGGGCTATGGGGGTGCCTTTGGATTTCACAGTTGAAGGAGACTGGGTCCAGTCTGAAAGCCAGGAATATGCCCTGCTTTTGATTTGAATAATTGAGGATTTGATATTCTGTTTATTAAAAAAAAAGACTTTTTTAAAATGTGGATCATTTTTAAAGTCTTTTACAGTATTGCTTCTGTTTTATGTTTTGGTTTTTTAGCTACAAGTCATGTGGGATCTTAGCCGCTTGACCAGGAATTTAACTCATACTCCCTGCATTAGAAGGTGGTCTCACATGGATGGAGTCTTCATGCAGAGTGAAGTAAGTCAGAAAGAGAAAAACAAATATTGTATATTAATGCATATATGTGGGATCTAGACAAATGGTACAGCTGAATCTATTTCCAAGACAGGAGCAGAGACATAGACATAGAGAACAGACATGTGGAGCTGGTGGAGGAAGGGGAGGGTGGGAGATTGAAATCGACAGATATACACTACCACGTGTTAAATAGATAGCTAGTGACAACCTGCTACAAAGCACAGGAAGCTCAGCTCAGTGTTCTGTGATGACCTAGATGGGTGGGTGAGGGTGAGAGGGGAGAGAGCTTCAAGAGGGAGGGGATGTATTATACACACAGCAGGTTCACTTCATTGTACAGCAGAAACTAGCACAATATTGTAAAGCAATTATAAAGATTTTTTAAATCAATTAATTAAAACATAGGTGATGTCTCAACCACTGGACCACCTGGGAAGTTCCAGTGTTTTCTTTAAAGGACTGTGTAATTCAAAGAAAAAAAAGCTTCGAAGAGTAACTCACACATTCATTTATTCATGTTCACCAAGTGCCTGCTGTGTGCCAGACATTATTCAGGGTAGAGTCTCCTGCAGCCCCCTACCTTTTGAGAAGGAAGAGGCAAATATAAAGGAAGACCCCGGCCTGTGTACCCCCTTCTTCTCATCTCACCGTGAAACTTTCTCCCACACCAGGAGGGCCCCTCTACAAACGGTGTGGATGCTGCAGCCAGCCTGTCGAAGCTCCATCCACACCCATTTCGCTGGAGTCTTAGGACAGACTCAAGCAAGAGGATGACAGACTCTGGAAGTGGGCTTGAGGCCAACATGTGGGTTCCTGGTGCATGTTCTAGAAGCAGGAGCATGGGCTCCATGTGGCATAGCCACTTACCCACACAGACTCTTCACCTTGACAGTGAAGGGGTGAGGGAGGCACGACCAAAGAAGGGTCAGAGAGAGCCTCGTACAGCCTGTTGGAGTGTAAGGGCAGTATTGATTTTAGATGCAGGGAATACATGAAGAAATGTACCAAAATCTCTGCCCTTCTGTTGTGTACCCTCCAGTGGAAGGAGACAGACTATAAGCAAATACATAGCAAAAAGTAAATGGCTACATATATAGTATACCTAGGGGCTTCCCTGGTGGCTCAGTTATTAAAGAATCTGCCTGCAATGTGGGAGACCCGGGCTCAATCCCTGGGTCAGGAAGATGCCCTAGGGAAGGGAATGGCAACCCACAGCAGTATTCTTGCCTGGAGAATCCCATGGAAAGAGGAACCTGGCGGGCTGCAGTCCATGGGGTTGCAGAGAGTTGGAGATACTTGATAGTAAGAAGTACTCTGGAGAAAACAAGAGGTACAGACAGTGCAATTTTAAATAATGTGGTTCAAGCAAGGCACTGTTCTGGGATTGCTGTAATAAAGTATCGTGGTTTAAATGGCAGAGATATACTGTCTCATGGAAGTCTGAATCCAAGGTATTGGTAGGGTTTGTTCCTTCTGAGGCTATAAGAGAGAATTGGTTCGGTGTCTTTCTCCCGGCCTCTGGTAACCGCAGGTCTTCCTTGGCTGGTAGATAGCTGACTTCTTCTTGGGCCTTCACACCATCTTTCCTTTGCGTGCGTCTGTCTCTGTTTCTAAAGTGTCATCTTTCTACAAGAACACCAGTCCTATTGGGTTAGGATCGCACCCTAGTGAATGACTTCATCTTCCCTTGGTCATCTGCAAAGATCTTTTTTCCAAATAAGGTCATAGTCACAGGCACTAGGAGCTGGGATGTCAACATATTCCAAAGGGACACAAGTCAACCCTTATCAGAAAGCTTTATTGTCAAAATGTTGCTGCTGCTGCTAAGCTCAAAGGTGAAGGGTTAAAGGGGTGAACCATGCTGAGATCTGGGGCCAGGGCTTTACAGCAGAGGAAACAGCCCATCCAAAGCTGCTCATTTCTCCAGAACAGCATTTTGGCGGGTTAATACAATGAGCCTGGAAGGTCAGGGAAAGCAAGTCTGCAGCAGAATAATGCATTCCTGGGACTTCTTGGTGGTACAGTGGCTAAGACTCCACGTTCCCAAGCAGGCGGTCTGGGTTCAATCTCTGGTCAGGGAACCAGATTCATATGCTGCAACTAAGAGTTCACATGCCTCAGCTAAAACACTGAGACTCAAGATCCCACATGCTGCAACAAAGATCAGAAATCCCCTGTGCCACAACTAAGACCTGGCACAGCCAAATCAATAAAACATTTTTTAAAGAAAAAGAAGAAATGACCCATCCACCTCTCACGGATGTCTTCCATAATCTCAAAGTCCATCATTTTGAAATGCTGGAGACTCTTACATTCCCCAAGAGTAAGGTGTGAGGTCATTGGAAAAGGAGAATAAGCCCCCTGCCTCCTGGTGGCCAGTGAACATGGGTGATGCTGAGAGTACACAAGCCACCGTTCTCTTTCATCTCCACTCCAAGAAGTGGCTTGTACCCTTCAGCCCAGGAGGAGCCCATGGGACAAAAGGGAGTGTGGCTGGAGGCTAAGATGACAGAGACAAGGGAGTCAAGTTTATCATTGAAAGATGCCTACGGAATTGTGAGGATGAGATGAGATGAGATGGCTGGATGGTGTCACCAACCCAATGGACATGAGTTTGAGCAAGCTCTAGGATTGGTGATGGACAGAGAAGCCTGGCGTGCTGCAGTCCATGGGGTCGCAAAGACTTGGACACAACTGAGCGGCTGAACTGAATGGAATTTTGTCATCATTTATTGCTACCCTCTTGTCACCTTCAGTCCCCCATAGCACGACCATCATTGACAGCTTTCATTCTATTTTTCTTGGTATTTTTTTCTTAGTTTTTAATTGGAGGATAATTGCTTTACAGTGCTGTATTGGTTTCTGCTGTACAATGCAAATCATCTTAGCTTCTGAAATCCTATCTTACCAGTGAAAATTAGAGAAGAGAAAAGGCGTTTCCTGGAATTCGAATTTAGAGTAAGAGGAACCAGGCATGGATAGTTAGTGTGTGTGTTAATCGCTCAGTCATGTCCGACTCTTTGCAACCCCATGGACCATAGCCCGCCAGGCTCCTCTGTCCAAGGGATGTCCCAGGCAAGAATACTGGAGTAGGTGGCCATTCCCTTCTCTAGAAGATCTTCCCAACCCAGGGATCAAACTCTGGTCTGCATTGCAGAGCCACCAGGGAAGTTTTCAGTTAACACACAAAAGAGAGCAGGCACATTTCCTGGAATGCAAATTTAAAGTAAGAGAAAATGTCTTTAGTTGAAATCTGACAGCCATTGATCAAGCCCAGCATTACGGACCCACGTAGCCTCAATAGTCCTCCCTGGTGTGTCTCATTTCAACTCAGGTCAGGAGTGGAACAGGTAGTTCTTCAGACTTCCACTGAATCATGCCTAACCTTCTGGCTTCACTTATCTGCAAGCTGGAATGCTTTCTGCAGCCGTCAGCCATCACCCCCCACCCTTCCCTTCATCCTGCTCTGTCCTCAGATAACAATCCTCTCCGAACAGGCTCTGTTCCCACCACGTCTGGAATGCTTCAGAGTCAAACTGAATGTGAATCGGAACCGAAACCCCCTCATGCCTTCCGTTCACCTTCCTCTCACATTCCACACCTCGCCCTTAGCTGGAGGGGCCCGGGGGGGTTTTCCGCTCACAACTCCCCCCCGTTCCGCCTGACCCGGCCCAGGCTTGTTGGGAGACTAAGTCCTTTGTTCCTGTCCCCCTTGGGGCCCTGGGCACCCTTCCTCACCATCCCAGCTCTGCAACAGTCTCCTCCTTGTCTGCCCAAAGCCCACTTTGGATCCAAGTTCCCGTGTAAGGCTCTGGCCTCGCAGTTATTTTCTAGTGATGTGTACCCTTGGTTTCTCCCTCAGGCTGGGACAGGAAGCCCAGAATGTTCTTTAAAGCATGGCAGAGGAAGAAAAGAGACAGTATCAGCTTGTCCCAGAGCCTTGCGCTTTCTGGGGTTTTCAAAGTAGAAAACAGCTTCCTTTCCAGGGCTCCCCTATCTCCTCCCAGATGGAGACACTTGGTGCCTAGGGGCGTGGGCAGCCCTCCTAGGTGGGTTGTCTGTGTCATCAGGAATGTCAGGATGGGAAAGGGAGAAGGGTGAACAAAAGGCCTTATGTGTGCCCGGCAAAATTTCCTTGGAACCTACCAACTCCCAAATATCCTTAAAGGGCTTGGAAATCAATCCGTAGAGAGCATTCCTCAGGCGCCTTGCACATTCATTTTCCTTGTATAGTTTTATCTTTATTTGTATGCAGATATACACGTGGAAACCACTGTGGGGTAGGTTTCCTCATCCTCATTTTCCAGATGCAGAAACTGAGGTGCGCCGTGCTAAGGGCCTCGCGGGTCACAGAGCTAGTAAGGGGTGTAGCCCAGACTGAATTCGGTCCTAAGTTCAAACCCTGTGCTCTTTCATTTCCTCTTATTTAAAAATAAATATTGTTGTTTTTCTGAATATCTAAGTGAAACATATTCTTTTTTAATCTATTTTTCTACTGAAGAATAGTTTATTTACAATGTTATGTTAGTTTCTGGTGTACAGCAAAGTGATTCAGATATATATCTATATTCTTTTTTAGATTCTTTTCCTTTAGGTTTATTACAGGATATTGAACACAGTTCTCTGGGCTATACAGTAGGTCCTTGTTGTTTATCTAAGTTCTTTTTATAAGTAACATGTATCTGTTACTCCCATACTCCTGATTTATCCCTTCTCTCCCTTCTTCCCCTCCCGTAACCATAAATTTATTTCCTATGTCTGTGAATCTGTTTCTGTTTGGTAAATAAGTTCATCTGCATCTTTTTTTTTTTTTTTGAGATCCCACATATAAGTCCTAAAAATTTCCCTCTACGCACTGCTTTTGCTGCATAGTTTAAGCTGTATTTTCATTTTCATTTTGTTCAAAATATTTTAAAATTTCTCTTGAGATTTCTTCTTTGAACCATGTGTTATTCAGATGTGTCTTGGGGATTTTCCAGCTATCTTTTTACTCTTATTTCTAGTTTAATTTCTGTCAGATCTGAAAGCAGACATTGTATGATTTCTATTCTTTTACAACCACTGAAGTATGTTTTATGGCCTAGAAGGTGTTCTATCTTGGTAAATGTTCCACGTGAACTTAAGAAGAATGTATATTCCATTGCACGTCGATGAAGCTGTCCATAGATGTCTATTCTAGCCCGTTGATTAATGGTGCTATTGAGTTCAACTATGTCCTTACTGATTTTTTACTTCATGGATTTGTCTGTTTCTGATAGAGGGGTGTTGAAGTTAGGATCTATGATAGTGGATTCATTTCCTTGCAATTTTTCCTTACATTCCATCAGTTTTGCTTCACATATTTTGAGGCTCTGCTGTTAGGCACATATACATTAAGCATTGTTACTTCTTCTAAATAACTTAAGTCTAAGTTTATGATATCTCATACAGTTTTATGTCCTTTTTTCTCACTAAAAACAGGATTTTGCTCCTAGGTACCGGCCCTTTCCACTACATAAGTCTAATATTTCATAATCAACTTGGTTGGGACCAGTTTGTGATGATTCACAACATTGCCTGGTAAGATGCTATTCATGTGCTCTGGAAAGTGGTAGGAGAGGGTACAGGACTTCAGGTGAAGAAGGGGTTGAGAGGGAGCTCTTGACAGCCGGCAGCCAATATCAGCAGGGGAGACAGCAGAAGGACAGGCAGAGTTTCAGTTATTGGGTGAGACAGCAGGTCAGCACCAGCACAGATTGGACCAGTGATGCTCTTTCCATCTGAACACCTGCCTATTGGTACAGAGTTAGGACCAGGAACCCAAAGCAGAAGGCATTTGGGGTATTTCTTAAGACAGAAGCCATGTGGGCAAAGGACAGGGCAAGGCTGAGAGCGGGTGTAGAGTAGACACCAAGGTCAATACCACTCACCCAGTCTGGGTGTCCAGCGGGTCTGCTAGATGGTGCCTCCAGTCTCTGTTCTGAAATGCAGGGAACTTTCTCATTTGTTGCTTCCTGTCACCTGGGAGGCCGAGCCACAGTTGGAAAGTGAGTCATGACAGATGTTTGACATGTAAACCCTCGTTAGTAACCACCTCTGGGAATTTCTTCAGTTACTTTCCCAATCAATTCACTTGTCTTCTGGAGCTTTGGCCTTGCCTATGCTCAGAATGGAAGAAGGAAAAATGCTCTAAGGAAAGGGTTAAGCCATGTTAAAATAGTAGGTTGGGTGAGGGCAATAACCTTAATGCTACTGAAATCAGCTGCGTTTTATACTATTCTCAGTTTCAAGGTCTCCAAGGTCTATGCCCAGTGCAATCATATGCTGAGCTTCAGGACTTCCAGACCCCTCACCCAACAGTAACCCTGAGCAAGCTTTGAGCGCCAACCAAGTCACTAGCTCCGAAGATAAGGGCTGACTTTGTCTTGCCTTCTAAGAGGGGCTTTGGCATCTTTTGTGGACTAAAATTTTCCCCGAGACATCTTTTGCTTTCTCTGGAATACAGTTGTTGCGTTTCCATAACAGATTAATAAAGAATATCTAGAACTGGCAGTAGGATCCTCTCATAAGCATTGCCTTGGAGCCAAGAGACAGTGTAGTATAATCCCAGAGATTGAAGTCTCAGGTTTTGAATTGATGTTATGACCAAGTGCAGTGGAGGGACCAGGAAGAGCAGAGCAGGAAGACAGCGATGTGGTCAGGATGCAGAGGCAGACACGCCTTCGCTCCTTCCTGCTTGTTATTGTCCAGCAAGTTACTTCCCCAGAGCTTCAGTTCCCCCAGCAAGAATTCCCAGCATGGCCTCTTGAAGAGGGATTCCTTATCTGTTTATTGAGCATCTATTAAGCACCATGAGCCTCTTGTCAAACACAGCCAGGTGTTCTTCATCTTCTATCCCAAATGCCTAACACAATGTCTGGTACATTTCAAGCATTTTACCAATGATTATTGAATAAGTAAATAAATGTACGGGTGGGAATAAAAATAAATGAATGGAGAACGCAATGAGTCAGTGTGAAACTGCTGACCTTTGAGACTCTGCTTTGGAAGCGCTGAAGGTTAGAGGAAGTGATGGTTTTGATGTCCCTAACAGTTACTAGTACCAGCCACCGAAGTAAGTAGAAATAAAAGAGTTGGCTCCCTTCAAAATACACAGCCCGTAGAAACAAGGCTGCTACAAAAGGGATGGAAAAAGCCAGAAGTTAACCGGCTCCATTGTGTAAGGAGCAATGTGGCCCAGCAAGACGGTTGGGCCAATTTCATTAATGCCCTTAATGACTAATTTCTTAGTTAATAATTGACATGTCGTGGCAGAGAAGCCTGAAAACTGAAATGGCAATTGTTTCATTATTTCGGATTCTCGTGCGTGTCTGGGTCCTGTTAATAGTCCCCATGGGAAACATCTGCAGGAGTAAGGTGGGCTTTTAATCTTCTGACATGTTTAAATAAATTCAAATAAAATAAATGTAAATACAGGTCAGGTCTCCTGGGGTACCAGAAGAGGGATGAGCATCATCAAGAAGGAGTACTGGACTTCCTTAAATATCTGGGTGCTCTGAACAGGTCCTCATTTAAGATCTGAGGCTCTCCAAACAGGGCTGCCAGAGAATCGAGTCACCCCACACATATCGGGGGCAATTCGTATAACAGGAAGAGCACTGGAGATTTTTGCTTTGTCATTTCCTCTTTGAATACAACAGAAAAATCCATTTAGCCAGGATTCTGGAACTCTGCCGACGCTTCCTGTCCTATCTGACGTAAAATTCAACAAGGGATCATAAATAATAGACACGAGGCCAAAAATACATCTGGGGAATCCTGTCAAAGAGAAGGGCTGACGTCAATGACTTCGGCATGGCCTCTGATATTTAGTCCCGAGAGTGAGAAGCGAGATTACAGCTGAGGGGAGGGATTGAAGCAGGGACTCAGCTCAGCCCAGGTAGCCCTGGAGTTCTCTGATCTGTTGCTGCATAAAAATTTCCCCAGGGCTTAGCAGGTTAAAACAGCAGTCTGTCTCATGACCTTGAGGGTAAGGAATTCGGAAAAGTTCAGTTGGGCGATTTTTCTGCTTCACTTGTAACATCTCAGGAGGTCTCAGCTGGAGGGTCTGTGGCTTCACCCTTCCCCTCACATGTCTTGAGCCTGGTGGGCTTAACTGGAATTGCTGAGCAGAGTGTGTTCCCAAGACCTCATGGCATGGCAGTCTCAGGGCAACCTCTCACGTGGTGCCCAGGGCTCCCAGAGAAATTGTTCCAGGAGACCTGGGTGGAAACTGCACAACTTCTTAGGTCTTTACCCCCAGAAGTTCCAGAATGGCCCTTGGACAGCATTCTACTAGTCAAGCAGGTCACTAAGGACAGGCCAGCTCCAAGGGGAGAGGCATGAGGCTCCACCTCCAGATGGAAGAAGTGTGTGCCCAGCTGCTCATTTGTGTCTGACTCTCTGCAACCTCATGGACTGTAGCCAACCAGGCTCCTCTGTCTGTGGGATTTCCGAGGCAAGAGTACTGGAGTGGGTTGCAATGCCCTCCTCCAGGGGATCTTCTCCACCCAGGACTGAACTCACATTTCCTGCCTTGGCAGGCGGATTCTTTATCACTGAGCCACCTGGGAAGCCCTGACGTTGGGAGAAGGAGCAAGCATTTGTGGCCCCATTAACCTAGGCCATTGGAGAATGGAAGAAATATCCTGCCAGTGGAGGGTGGTCCCCTGCAGAAGCCTATTTTTATTTCTCTGTAATAGCAAGAAGGAACTGGAGAGATGAGAGGCAGGCCCCCACCCCACCTCAGCCCTGCATGGCATGTGGGATCTTAGTTTCCTGACCCATGGATCTAATCTGCGTCCCCAGCAGTGGAAGGGCAGAGACTTAACCACCGGGCCTCCAGGGAAGTCTCACAAGACAGGTCCTGAACACATCCTCCCAACCTCTCCCAGGGACTCAAGGGTACTGCAAAACAGCCCTGGAGACCCAGAGACCCAAGGCCTTCCCTGTGAGTACTTTTTTCTGAAATGAAGAGCTCTCTCTGACCTCCCTCCCTGAGCTTTCAGCCCATCTCATTTACAAAGTTGTATACCTCTGGTGGTCTTGAAAAAACAGAGATGCTCTTCCTGCAGCCACGCTGATGAGAAAATTGATGAGGAAACCAAAGCACAGGCCTCAGATCCAGCACATCCTATAAACATTTACGTGCGGGCCTTTCTTCACCTGTTAAAGACATAATTCTTCATAAACTTTTCCACAATATTTTCCGGTTCCTAAACACAGGGAAGTGGGTGAAGACAATCCATGTATTCCACGACAGACGTTTACTGCCCTCGATCCCGGGGCAAACAGAGCTGACTGCTAGCAGTACAAGGAAGGAAGGAACTCATAGACCCTCATTTAACTCCTTCACAGACAGGAAGGAATCGACTTGAGAGGTTAGGGGATTTGTCTAATGGCACACATTTGGAGGTGGTGGCAAAGCTGAGATTAGAACCTAGGTCAGGCAGTGAAACCTCCTTTCAGAAGACAAAAATCCCCTCACAGAAAGAAAGCAGAGAATTCCCTGGTGGTCCAGCAGTCAGGACTTTGCCTTCCGATGCTGGGGGTACAGGTTCGGTCCTTGGTCGGGGACCTGGAATCCCACGTGCCTAGTGACCAAAACACTAAAACATGAAACAGAAGCAATATTGTAACAAAGTCAATAAAGACCTTAAAAATGGTCCACGTTAAAAAAAAAATAGAAAGGAAGCAATGGCACTTCTGGGTAAACACCTCTGGGTACAGAGCATGCTGATCTTCCTAAAGTCCCCTCCTTCAATCTCCATCATTAGCGCTGGAGAGGGGACTAGAGAGGAACCTGAAGCAACATACAGGACCAAATTTTCCAGTTAAGCTATGATCTCTCCAGGCCCTGGTTGTCTTCTTTGGCACTTTTGAAAAATATCCATCGCCTCTGGAGATCAGGCTGGCAGTATATAAAAGAGAGCTATAAAACTGTCCCTACACTTTGACCCAATGGTCCCCGCTGTGGAATAGACCCCAGGGGAAATATGCAAAAGAGAAAAGCAAGCAAATAGCACCAAGAGGTTTACGGTAACACCATTCATAACAGTGGAAAAATGGGGCATGACCCAATGCCCCAAATTAGGAAAAGGTTATGTGAACTATGGTACATTAAGACAATGGAATGTTATGTTACTATTAAAGGGAACTGAGTTTACAGAGTCTGTTGATACATCGAAAGGCACATGTAAGATACTCGCAAGAGAAAAGAACGTGTACACCCTGACCGCGGACATAAATCAGTCTGTGTGCTCATCGATAAGGATCAGAAGTCCACAGAATGCTGCAGATAGCTGGTGCTCAACGTTTATAGCATTTTTCCCCCTCTAAACTCCATAGTAGCTTGAAAAAAGATCCATCATTCACGTTTGTTCCCGGTGAGGAGAGAGGGGATTTCCTCATTCCGGGGCTCAGTATGTGTCTGCAATGTAATGTGTCTGTAGGGAGCCAGTAGCTGGCTCATCCATGATAGAAACATGGAGTTCAGGGCAAGGGGAGGGGCTGCCTGGCCTGCACTCACTGGGCCATCTCTCTGTAATCACAGATAGTTCTGGGCCCCGCAGCCCGGGCCAGATGAGCGCCCCTTTCAAGGGGGATAACTAACATGTTTGGTGACTAAGGACCATGGAATACGGAAAGAGCTTGAAAAGCCTGGGAATATCTGGTCTGAAGCAGAACAACCTATCAGAGACCCAAGAAACTCTCCTCCAGCCCTTGGGAAGCAATCATCTGAGAGGGGGTTGGGCTTGCTTAGTGGGTTCTGACCTATGGACAAAGTTATGGAAGAGTAGACTTTAGGCTGACATGAGGAATACAGTACGCAAGAGGCGGTGAGTCCCACACCACCAGAAGTGTGGACTCAAAGCATGTAAATTTCCATCACATAAATGGCCCTCCAGTTTGACCTTCACCAGCTCCAGCAGAATTACGCATCAACCCAAGGGACAGACACAGTTCCTCTGATTCACGGAGGCCTGAGGGAAAAACATGGTAAAAATAGAATATTCTGCCCTCCGTGTACCAAGATAATTTTACTGACCTGCTGTCAGTGGGGCTTCCCTTGTCAGCTGTTTTCCTAGGACTGATCCTACGTGTTTACAAAGTGATGCTGTGGAGAACTACAGACAGGCCAGAGGCACAACCTGGTTTCCAATGGAAAGTGAGTTGTCCTGAACTGAGCAGGATCCATGATCTTTGACCTCATCAGTGACGCAAACAACTATGTTTTCAAGAAATTTACCCTAAGAGAATGTTATAGTCTAGTGGTTTCTGCACTGTTTAAAATGAGAAGCCCATCAGTAAAAAAAATAATAATAATAATAACCTGAGTATGTACCCCTAATGTCTGTATGCTAATATACAAATTTAAACATGAACTGGGGCTTCCCAGGTGGTGCAGTAATAAAGAATCTGCCTGCCAGTGCAGGAAACACAAGGGACATGGTTTTGATCCCTGCATGGGGAAGATCCCCTCGAGAAGGAAATGGCAACTCACTCTCATATTCTTGCCTGGAAAACTCCATGGATAGAGGAGCCTGGTGGGCTACAGTCCATGGGGTCGCAAAGAGTAGGACACGACTGAGTGACTGAACATGCACACACATGAACTACTGTCAAAACATATTAAATATCCACAAAGTTCAATTTCTTTCTTACCTATCTGCAAAAGTATATAAACAGAAGCTCCAGGATTTTCTCTCTAAGCTCCTTGGATCATTTTACTCACCCCTCCCTCCCTGCCCTCAACTTGAATACTCACTGAGAGTCCATAGCTCATGCCAACAGAGAGGTCAGTCTGATAATATTGGAGCAACTATAATAGGAACAAACACATCGGGCTTTAAGATAATGGGAATATCTAATAAACACTACTGCCTCTGGAAAAAAAAAAAAAGTAAATCTATTGGTAGGTATCAGAGCTGTGATTTGAGCAACTTTTCTCAAACCAGTTTAAAAGTATGATGAATAAAATCTTATAATAAAATATATGCAACTTTATAACAACTAAATAGAAAGCTTTAAAAAGTAAAGGATAAAAAATAAGGGATCTCATTACTAAATGTCAGTCATGCTACCTACTGAATGGATGAATTCATCTATTAATTCAGTATTTATTAAGAACCTACTAAGTATCGATGAGGCATTGTGTGCTAGAGGTTGGGGACACTGTAAGAGGAAGAGAAACAGAGGGTCCCTGAGATTGTGAGATGATAAACAAGTGGATGAGACAGAAAACACGCATGCAGATAAACAAATTTCTGATTATAAACTGTGGTCTGTGCCATGAATTAAATGAGCAAGGTGATGTGATACACAGGGATGGGAGGAGGGAAGAGACAACTTTAGAGAAGGTCCCCAGGGTGAGCTTCTCAGGAAAGTGATGCTGAAGATTGAAGAGGGGATGCTGTCACCTGGAAGAAGGGAAAGACCTCACAGCACATTGCCAAACGCAAATCATGACACCTAAAGGCCCCAAACCAAAGGGCAAACTTACACTCAGCTTTTAGTTGGAGTCCGTCATGTCTGTTTCCTTATTTTTTTTTTTAATTTTTGGCTGTGCTACATGGCATGCAGGGTTTTAGTTCTTTGACCAGGGATTTAACAGGTGCCCGGCAGTGGGGGCACGGAGTCTTAACCACTGACTGCCAGGGAAGTCACCCATCTTGTATATTTTAATACCCTCTAGGTGGTTTCCCTAGTGCCTCAGTCGGTAAAGAGTCTGCCTGCAATGCCAGAGACCGGAGTTTGATCCCTGGGTTGGGAAGATCCCCTGGAGAAGGAAAAGCCAGCCCACTTCAGTATTCTTGCCTGGAGAATTCCATGGACAGAGGGCACTGGTGGGCTACAGTCCATGGGGGTCACAAAGAGTCAGACTCAACTGAGTGATTAACTTTCAGGCTGGCACTAGTGGTAAAGAATGCTTGCCAATGCAGGAGACATAAGAGACACAGGGTTAAATCCCTGGGCTGGGAAGACCACCTGGAGAAGGAAATGGCAACTCACTTCAGGATTCTTGCCTGGAGAATCCATGGACAGAGGAGCCTGAGGGTCTACAGTCCATAGGATCATACGGAGTTGGACACTCCTAAAGCAGAGTTGTTTTCTCAGCCTCCCGATGCACTGAGTGTACAGGTATCTGGTGCTAAGAACTTCCCTATAATTGGGCATTACGTCCTCATTTAAGGAAACACACACGCTCTCCTCTCCTTGGTCAAGGCTTCCTGACAACCTTTCTGGATGACACTGAGATAAGACTTCACAGCTACAGACAAGCTCCCCACTTAGTGGAGAGCCCTCTTAGTTGAGCAGGGTCACCCAACCCACACCAGTGGGTACAGCAAACAAAACTGTGGACTTGCTCTAAAGTAGTTCAAATTCCCTGCAAGTGCACCTGATACATCTTAAAATGTGAGACACCTGGATTGAGTACATTGCAGTTTCCGTGCCCACTGAAGACGTAAATGCATGGTCGGTAGGGTGGATTTATGAGACGGCACCATCTGGGATTCACATTCTGTCCATTAGGTCGAGCTAAGTGTGGTCAGGAATGCGGGAAGAGCCGTGCTGAAATGGGGAGCAGATAAGCAGTTAAGACGCCTTAAGTGAACCCAGCTGGACGAGCAGGCCTGTCAGTAGCAGCGTCACACCAGGCAACCCCACTGAGCCAACTTCAGGCTACTTAACCCTCAGACGTTCGAAAAGCAAAACACCAGTCCTTTGCTGTTTCATCTCACTGGCTTTCTGTGCGTGCTTACGTGACAAGAAAACCAGAAGAGAGATCACCCAGACACACTCGAGACAGCAAAGAAAAAGGGTAAATCTGACCTTGAACTTGAACTTGACTCACACTCTAGGATTTTGTGGAAGGATTTTTTTTCACAACAGCTATGAATCTCAGAGGATCATTGACACTTAGTTCAGTTCTGAATATCGCCAATGAAAGGGTGGGGAGGAAAGTCCCTGGATTCTGTTTATAGAGAGATAACCCTGAAGTCAGGTTAAAAAAAAAAAACAAACTGGTATTAAAATAGTATTAGAAGAGAAAGAGCTTTCTAATGGGACTAGGAATAGCAGAGACACTTCTGATATGAAACCTTTGTCACTTTAATGTCAAAGAAACATGAGGAAATGGAACCCTCGCGCCTTGCTGGCGGGAATGTAAATTGGCACAGCCACTATAGAGAACTGTATGATTGCTGTTCATTTGCTCAGTCGTGTCCAACTCTTTGTGACCCCATGGACTGCAGCACTCCAGGCTTCCCTGTCCTTCACCGTCTCCAGAGTTTGTTCAAATTCATGTCCATTGAGTCGGTGATGCCATCCAACCATCTTATCCTCTGCCACCCATTTCTCCTTTTGCCGTCAATCTTTCCCAGCATCAGGGTCTTTTCTAATGAGTCAGCTTTTCACACCAGGTGGCCAAAGTATTAGAGCTTCAGCTTCAGCATCAGTCCTTCCATTGAATATTCAGGGTTGATTTCCTTTAAGATGAAAGTACCTAAAAAAAACTAAAAATAGAACTACCATATGATCCAGCAATCCTACTCCTGGGTATTTTTCCAAAGAAAACAAAAACACGAAATTTGAAAAGATGTATGTCCTCCCATGTTTGTGTGCGTGTAGTTACTCAGTCGTGTCCGACTCTTTGCAATCCCATGGACTGTAGCCCACCAGGCTCCTCTGTCCATGGGGATTCTCCAGGCAAGAATACTGGAGTGGGTTGCCATTTCCTCCTTCAGGGGATCTTCCCACCCAAGGGATTGAACCCAGGGCTCCTGCATTGCAGGCGGATTCTTTACCATCTGAGACACCAGGGAAGCCCACTCCCATGTTTGTTGCCGTGTTATTTAAAATTACCAAGATATGGAAACAACCTAAGTAAGTGCCCAGCAATAGAGCAATGGATAAAGAAAATGGTATGTATGTAAATACAATGGAATACGACTCGGCCATAAAAAATACAGTGAAACCTTGCCATTTGTGACAATAAGGATGGATCTAGAGGCTAGTAGGCTAAGTGAAATAAATCAGACAGAGAAAGACAATTACCATATGATTTTAGTTACATGTGGAATCTTAAAAAAAACCTACCAGATCTATAGAGAACAAATTGATGGTTGCCTGAGACGTGGGCTAGGGATGGGTAAAATGGGGAAACAGAGTCAAAAGGTACAAATTTCCAGTTATACAATAAATATGTCCTGGGGATGTAATGTACAACATCCAAATTACTATAAATAATAATACAGTGCTGCATATTTGAAAGTTGCTAAGAGTAAATCTTAAAAGTTCTCATCGAAAGAAAAAAATTCTGAAACTTTAAATAGTGTTGGATGTTAACCAGACTCACTGTGCTGGTTATTTCATAATATGTACAAATATTGAATCATTATGTTGTATAACTGAAACAATATCATGTTTTGTGTCATTTTACCTCCATTAAAACACACACACAAATTGAAGTATATCTAATGGTTGTATAAAAATGTAATCTGGAAAAAAAGAATGTAATCTCAGTAATCGTTTACACACTTAAAACAGAGAGCAACCAAATGCATAAAAATTCAACCAGGGAAGAAACGTGTATTCCAGAGAATGTAGACCAGAATTGGTTTGATTTTGATTCCCAACAAAACCTAAAAATTAGTGCATAACAGATGGTAAGTAAACATTGAGAAAAGGAACAAGTGAAAGACACAGCCAAACTAGCTTCATTATTTAAAAAGATTTTTTAAAAGATTAATCTAAAAAATAGAGAAGGCTGTGTCCTGTGTGCCATGATGTGCAATAGATGTGTAACAAAATCTCTCAGGGTCTCTTGGTCAGAGGAGACACGTGGGTTCCATGTAGAGGTGGCGGGATCCGTGGTTGATAGAACCACTGAGTGGACTGTTGGCCCTTCATGAGCCTAAAGAGGGTCCCCACTGTCTGGCCCTAGTCCTGCTCACTGAACTGGTTTTGCTAGCCTCCCAATGGACACATGGAAGACCATGTATCATGTTTATGATTGATGCCACGTTATAAGGGACTATCGGCACACTGGAGGGTTCCACCCAAGCGTCCACGCACGAGCTATGGGAGCTCTTGTGGACTTCGATTTTCTTCTCTGAGTCTCAGAAACATGAGAATACCTCCTAGAGGCTTTGCGAGAATTAGACTGCACAGCAGAAGTTAAACACCCAGGAGAGAGATTCAGTAAATGTGGATTTCCTTCTAATCTTTAGAAAGGGCTGGGATTCCATATTATCTCGATAGCTGAGACTGATAGATTAAAAATTCAAAACAAAATATAATAGGCTACACATCTTATCTTAAAATAGACAAAGGGTAGCCAAAGGAGAATGAACCTAATATCAACTTTGATTAAAAAAGTAGAAACCCTGGGAATCTCTTAATTGCCTATGAGTTCATGGTAAAAGGGTAGCTTTTAGACTTCTTTTTAATGTATCTGATTCTGGATTTTATTTTTTTTTTCACCGTACATGCTGGGAGGGATTGGGGTCAGGAGGAAAAGGGGATGACAGAGGATGAGATGGCTGGATGGCATCACTGACTCAATGGACATGAGTTTGCATGAACTCCGGGAGATGGGGATGGACAGGGAGGCCTGGCGTGCTTCGATTCATGGGGTTGCAAACAGTCAGACATGACTGAGCGACTGAACTGACTGACTGACTGACAGGGTTTGAGGGGATCCTAGTTTTGCGACCAGGGATCGAACCCCAGCCCACAGCAGTGGAAGCACACAGTCCTAACCACTGCACCACCAGGGAACTTCCAGAGATAGCTTTTAAAAAGATACACAATCTGAAGATACCTATAGTAGGGCTGGTGTGGCGTGGAATAGGGCTGATGGCTGGGTGTTCCAATTACGCAAAATTTGGTCAATGAAAGAATGCGTTTCCTAAAAGAAAAGACTGTTTGTGGATGAAATTAGTTTCCACATGAGGTCATGGCACCTCCATTAGGCTCTCTAGGAGGAGAGTACTCTTGTTTAAGGTCTTCCAAGTCTCTCTCAGCAACACCTGGGGTCCCTCATTCCTGGGCTTCTCTCCCATGGGCTCTGGCCTGGGAGAGAGGTGCGCACGGCCTTTGCCTGAGTGCCACCTAACACCCAAGCTCCTGTACAAGGCAGCTCTTCTCATATTTGGAGACTTGGTCTGGCAACATCACCATGTAGCGTTATGAATCAGTTTCTTACCAAGATGAGGCAGTAATAAAATAAAAAGAGAGGAAGTCCCAGTTCAAGAAAGACTGAATGTCTCAATTTCTGCTCACTTTTGAGTCACGTGGAGGTGATAACAAGTACTCAGGTAAGGTCTGCACTGACCAAGGAATCATCGGTTCAAAATACTGTATATTTATTGAGTGATCAAACTGATCTCTTCTTTAAAAATACTTATTTATTTTATTTTTATTTGCTTGGCTCTGCTGAGTCTTAGCTGTGGCATGGAGAATCTTTAGGGTTAGGGTTAATTTGCCGCATGTAGGATCTAATTTCCCAACCAGGGATCGAACCTTGGTCCCCTGCTTTGGGAAATCAGAGTCTTAGCCACTGGACCACCAGGGAAGTCCCTGGTGATGTCTTAATAGTGAAGAATTCTGTAATTCAAGTGTGATCCTGTAGGTGACCCTTTTCTTGCTTCTCTATTAGCTGAAAGTATTGTAACAATTTACAACCTAGTCTCATAAACTCATATCAGGAAGGACCATTGAGTCTTTCCTGGAACTTAGCTATTTTTTAAATTCATATTGACTCAGATAACATACTTTTCAAATTTTGTTGTTTACAGAAGCAAGTCATCACTGAGTCATGTTTATAGTAAAAGTAGGCAAAAGGACAGTAACATACTAAAATAAAAGTAACACACCACATTGAGTCTGTACAGAAATAAATTTTTTTCATATTTACAAATACAGGTATTCAAAATGGACTTTCTTTAAATAAGGTCTTTCTTCTCATCTGCATCTGTATTTATTACATGCCAACGTTATTAAAAACAAAGCCATTTTTTAGTTAGGGGAATAAAATGCATTGCATCTGCTTTTTCTTTTTTCCAAAAAGAAAAAAGAGGAAATATTTTCACCATTCTTAAAGTGATCAAAAACATCCAAGTGGACTTTTAGGGAGTTTTCCAAAAACAAAAGAAAGGGGAAGTTAAATAGAAGAGAATCTGGTACCTGAATGAATTTTTTCCCAAAATATAAAAGATTAGTTTTGCAAAAATCAAAGCACAGTGTATCTCAGGGGCTCAGAAAAGCTCCTGAACTATCTGGATAAGTATATCATTTGTTATACAATTTATATCATTATAAATGTGAATCTGGTGTTAAGATATGAGAAGAATACAAGCTCTATAAATGAGTATATTATGATTTTCTATGGTGACAAGTTGTTATCAGTAACTTTGAATCTCAGCCCTTTGCTTGTTAAGCTTTACACTAAGCAGAGCTTCCAAATTAAGAATATATTTGAAACACTTTCTTAAATTGTCTTTAACATGAGACTCCTTGATTGAATCCAACCTGCTTTGTGCTGCCGACTCTTGTTTTCACTGGCTAGCAGCGCTGACCCTAGACAGTAGGTCAGGAAGGTAGAGAGACACCCAAATATCTTCCCCAAATAGCTGACAGACCTGTGGAGGCAGAGCTGTCTTGACTGCACTTCACCACGCTGGCATTTTTCTGTCCAAGTCTTCCCACCATGGGAAATCGTCTATGAACGAATCTGTCTTCTAGTTCACTGGGTTACCTTTTCCTCAAAATTCTGTTTACCTGAGGTTCTTGCTTCTTCTCCCCAGAAATTATTGCATTCAGTCTTTCTCCTCCTCCAGTTAGCTCTCTGATTGAAAACATAAATATTGAATGTAACATGACTTCTGCATGCTGTTCAGAATAGTTCTAAGTGGCAAAATATTCCCCCCCGCAAAAGAAGAGAGGATTTATGGAGGTAAATGGTACTGAAAATGAATCTAGTGTGGATATACCTGTTGCTAGTTGGACTGTGAAGAAAGCTGAATGCTGAAGAATTGATGCTTTTGAACTGTGGTGTTGGAGAAGACTCTTGAGAGTCCCTTGGACTGCAAGGAGATCCAACCAGTCCATCCTAAAGGAGATCAGTCCTGGGTGTTCATTGGAAGGACCGATGTTGAAGCTGAAACTCCAATACTTTGGCCACCTTATGCGAAGACTCACTGGAAAAGACCCTGATGCTGGGAGTGACTGGGGCAGGAGAAGGGGTCGACAGAGGCTGAGATGGCTGGATGGCATCACTGACTCGATGGATGTGAGTCTGAGTGAACTCTGGGAGTTGGTGATGGACAGGGAGGCCTGGCGTGCTGCGATTCATGGTGTCACAAAGAGTCAGACATGGCTGAGCGACTGAACTGAACTGAACTGATGAGGATAAATATATGAGAAGTATAATTGAGCTTGTAGCAGGATCTACTAAAATATAACTTTCTGTTTTTCTTTTCTTAAAAATTATTTTATTGAAGTATAGATGATTTACAGTACTGTGTTGGTTTCTGGTATACAGCAAATTGATTCAGTTATACATATATAAATTTATTCTTTTTCATATGCTTCTCCATTATGGCTTATCACAGGATATTGAATATAGTTCCCTGTGCTACACAGTAGGACCTTATTTATTCATTCTATATAGAGTAGTTTGCATCTGCTAATCCCAAACTTCCAGTTCATTCTTCCCCCACCTACTCCCCCTTGACAACCATAAGTCTGTTCTCTGTGTCTGTGAGTCTGTTTCTTGTTTGTTATAAGTTCATTTGTCATACTTTTAGTTTCCGCATATAAGTGATATCATATGGTATTTGTCTCTGATTTACTTCACTTGTTGTTGTTTAGTTGCTAAGCTGTGTCTGACTCTTTGTGAACTCATGAACTGTAGCATGCCAGGCTTCCCTGACCTTCACTATCTCCCAGTGTTTGCTCAAACACATTCCATTGAGTTGGTTAGTATGATAATTTCTAGGTCCATCCATGTTACTGCAAATGGTATTATTTCATTCTTTTTTATGACTGAGCAGTTTTCCATTGTATATGTATGTGTATATATGTATGTACACACACACAGATCCATTTCATTGTGTGTGTATATATATGTATATATTTATCATTTCTTTATGTATCTATGGACATTTAGGCTATTTCCATTTCTTGACTATTGTAAATAGTGCTATACTAAACATTGGGCTAAAACATGAGTTTCTATTTTTAAAAAATCAAATGATATTTTATTATGTGAATGTTGTATATGCATAAAATCAATGATCAAGAACAGCTTCAAATAACCCATTGATGGCCCTTACATTAGTAAGCCTTGCATTGCACTGTGGCCTGGTTTCAAATTTGCAGCACTGTCTAAGTTCAATGTCAGATATCTCAGTTTGCAAAGATCCTTTGGCTCTCTCTGTATAAATAAATGAGACATTCTTTTTTCTCAAAAATGATAATCACACTATCTGTAGACTGAACTAAGGACATGGGTCAGTCAGTCAGTTCAGTTTAGTCGCTGAGAAATTTTAATGGAAGGGATGGAAGAGAAACAGGACTTAATGTTGATGCTTCAGGTGCTAAACCTAGGCAACTGGGGAAATTAATAAGTTCAGTTATGAAGACATAATCTATAAAATGCTAAAATAATGTTCACGTTTGGTGTAGGTACAAAGAAACCAGCTGAGAAGAGAAATTCTGGGAAAGGGACATTGGGACAAACAGTGATGTATTAGGATGAGAAATTCCCACCTTGGAGGATGAGATATTTAAGCAGATAATTCTGATGCAATGGCAGATTTCCATTTGGAAGTTGAATATGGCAGTAAGTAAATCGGGTGGTGCTAGTGGTAAAGAGCCTGCCTGCCAATGCAGGAAATGTAAGAGATTGAAAAGATGCGGGTTTGACCCCTGGTTTGGGAAGATCCCTGGAGGAGGAAGTGGCAATCCACTCCAGTATCCTTGCCTGGAGAATCCCGTGGACAAAAGAGCATGGCGGGCTACAGTCCACAGGGTCGCAAAGAGTCAGACATGGCTGTAGTGACTTAGCATGCACGCGCTGGAGACAGACATTTAGCAGCCATCCACACAGGGGTGATGCTTAAGGCTTCGAGTAGATAAGGGAGAATGATGACAATCCCTTTGATTTTTATAATATAAATCTTTTCATTGCCTTCTCCTCTGGTGTGTAGTCCATTATTATGTCTCTTCTGTGTCCATCTATTTTGGTTTCACTTACGTGCTCACAGTGGGTAAGAATGTGTCTAACTCACTTTGAACAGTACACAGTTCAATACCATTACTAAGCAGGTTCTCTCTCTCTCTCTCTCTCTCTCTCTCTCTTTTTTTAGTATTTATTTTTAGTCATTTGGCTGCATCAGGTCTTAAGGCGGTATGCAAGATGTCTGATCTTGGTTGCAGCATGCAAACTCTTAGTTGCAGCACGCAGGATCTGGTTCCCTGAACTGGGATCCAATCTGGGTCCTCTGCATTGGGAGTGGGGAGTCTTAAGCCACTGGAGCACCAGGGAAGTCCCGCCAAGCAGGCTCTTAATGTGTACATTTCTCATCCAGATCTGAGTTGGTTTGACCTGGGCTTGGGGAGGGCAGGACCCAGCTCCAGGACACAGATCATGGAGTTCAGTATGAGCAGAGAGACAGGGCTGAGAATTAAAAACCCACACAAAAGGCAGCGCCGTTGTGAAGGTCCTCCGAGGAGGCAGAATCCAGGCAGAAGACCATCAGAGGGCAAGCAGAACAGGTTAGAAAGGAAGGGCAGAAGGTTTAATAAGTAAGGAGGAAATAGGTAACATGTGATGGTTTTCTCTGAGCTCCTCCACCGGGGATATATTCCTGAGTGTATGATTTCAGAAGCTCTGACACTCTCTCTTCATAGTTCACCCAGTATCTCGGGGTTTGGAGCATGCATCCGGACGTGTATCTTCCCACATGTGAATTAGTGTCTTTTCTTACAGTCAGTTGTGATTTTGACCATCTGCAAAGTACTAAATTGTAAGCATCTCAATGGCAGGAATGTGTCAGAAACGCCCCTGCCCGCCCCTTCATGGTCTACTCTGGAACTCTTGGGGAACTGCCCCAGGCCTCTTGCAACCTGGGTTGTTTGAAAGCAGGGTCCACTGGGTGCCCCCAAAATGAAGGACTCATTTTGCTAATACTAAACTGAGGACCTCTCCCACGCTGTACCTTTCTCCTCACCCACATCATTCTCTTCCTACCACCAGGCAACCTCCTCACTCCCCAGCCCTTACCTAGCAGGCTCTTCACATGCATATTTCTCAGCCAGATCCGAACTGGTTTGGCCTGGGCTTGGGGAGGGCAGGAACCGGCTCCAGGACACAGACCGCGGAGTTGAGTGTGAGCTGAGAGACAGGGCCCTGGAGGAGGATGTTAGAGAAAGCCATCGCGTGTTATCTCTTTCCTCCTTACTCATTAAACTTTCTGCCCTCCCTTTCTGACTTGCTCCGCTTGCCCTGTCCAGGTCTCCTCCGGCTGGGTTTGCAGCTTTCTCTGACACAGCACTTTCTCTGAAAAACCCGGCCTCCGGCTAAATGGGTCCCAGGCTGGGAATCTCTGCACTTTTGCGCAGGCAGGCTTGCCCAATGCATCCCAGAAAGAGATCCAGAAAGAGGTCCTTCTTGTGGTTGTCCACACCCTTGGCTCTGGCCTGTTCATCCCACGTTTCTGACACCCTTGCCCCACTTCCTCCACCATGAAGGAGAGTGAAAAGCTAAAGGCTGAACCACTTACATCCTGTTTTAACAGGTATATGATCATTAGCAAATCAATATAATAATATATAATTCAAGTGAATGAATAAAAACAGCTCACCTTTGGGTGGATATAGCTGTGGGGTTAAATAGAAACTTTTTTGCGTAAAATTAGAACCAGTTGCTGTGTTTTCAGAAATGGCTTTGCTTTGCCAAACAAATTGGCAGAGATGTTCTTGCAATAAAAGGACCACATCCTAATATCTTTTTCTAGCTCCAACTTATAAAATGCGGTCTCTATGGCATTTCCAAACATCAGGGAATTATAACTTCCTCCCATCACACCACCAACGTTGCTAGGAATAGAAAGAGACAAGCCAACATCTTTATTAATTTTTTTTTGAATAAATTGTTACTGTACACATGTCAAGTGTTAGAAACTGGGCTAAGCACTGTGAGAATTACAGTTGCATAGATGCTCTGATCCCTGGTCCTCAGGCATTCACAATCCAGCGGGGGACACCAGACAGGTACATTTCGCCACACTATAAGACAGAGTGTCGTAACTGCCAGGGGAGTGAGTGGTGGGGAATTCACGTGCCCTGAGTTTTCAGAGGAGAGAGAGAGCATTTCCGGCTTAATAGTGCAAGTTCAAGTTGAGGTTGCCTTTTGCTTATTCAGTAACTATTGACTGGATGTCTTTGAGGACTGGGGACTGTGCTTACTGTTGGGGACACCAGAGTGGGCAAACAGCCACGGCCCCCCATGGCTCCCATGCGAGCTTAGAGAGAAAGTAGAGTTTAAAAGATCACACAGTAAGCGAGAATGGGCGATGGATTGGGAGATTGGGGTTGACATTTATACACTATTGATACTATGTGCAAAATAGATAGCTAATGAGAGCTGGCTGTAGAGCACAGGAAACTCTAGTCAGTGCTCTGTGGTGACCTAAATGGGAGGGAAACCCAAGGAAGAGGGGAAATATGTATACGTGTAGCTCATTCACTTGGCTATTCCGCAGAAACTAACAGTGTAAAGCAATTATGAAAAAGTGAAAGCTAGTCACTCAGTCGTGTCCGACTCTTTTTGTGACCCCAAGGACTATAGCCCACCGGGCTCCTCTGTCTATGGAATTCTCCAGGCAAGAATATAAGAGTGTGTTGCCATTTCCATCTCCAGGGGATCTTCCCGCCCCAGGGATAGAACCCGGTTCTCCTGCATTGTGGGTGGACTCTTTACTGACTGATTTATCAGGGAAGCCACTATACTCAGTATTGGTTTTCCTTCCTATGAAGAGCTTGTCTCAGCCCCTTCCTCTTCTTCTAAGGAGTGAGTCGACAGAGAGCAAGCGTTCTCATGGACTCCCAGCAACTAAACTCCAATTTTAAAAATCACACAATATATAATAATAACTTATGGTAAGTTGAAGGAAGGAAGTCGAGGGAGTTAAGAGGGCTCAAAGGAGGGGGTCAGATCAGGGAAGAATTCCCTGTGGAAGGGATGTGACAGCTGAGATCTATAAATGAGTAGGAGTTAACTGGGGGAAATAAGAAAAGAAAAGCAAGAAGAAAGGAGAGGGGAATAGGCATTACTGTCAAAGGGAACAGCACATGCGATGTTCTTAATGTAAAAATAAATGGCGACTTAAAATGTTTGCAATGCCCCATGTAGCAAACATAATAGGGAAGAGGGAAGAACAGGAAGAGACTGGAGCCAGACCACTCAGGACCTGGGGAGATAAGCACTTTGGTCTTGATCCCAAGAGCAGTGAGAATCTACTGAAGGAATTTAAGAAGAAGAGAAACAGGACTTCCCTGGTGGTCCAGTGGTTAAGACCCCACCTTCCAATTCAGGGGATGTGGGTTTGATCCTTGATCGGGAAACTACCAAAAAAGAAGAGGAGAAACAATCGGATTCCTCTGTTAAAACACTCTTCTGGCCACTTTGCCAGGAATGATTATTTCTAGAGCTGCAGGGTGGGTGCAGAAGACGATTCTGCTACAGGCAATTACACTGATCCAGGCAGTGGGTGATGATGGCATGGGAGGAGAGAAGTGGGTGGACGAGGGGGAGGTAGTAAAAGGCTGGTACCAGTCTTAGTGGTAGGTTGCAAGAATATGGAAGCCTTTATTCTCAATTACGATTTTCCTTCCTATAAAGAGTTTGTCTCAGGCCCTTCCTCTTCCTCTCAGGAGTGAGTTTCCGGAGAGCTCCAAGAGTTCTCATGGACTCCCGGCAGTGAGATAAACATACCCCGTGGGATTGAAATGTGAGTGGATCTGCTTTCTTTGTAGCTGGGGCCCCAAAGCCATCTGGCCCTCACACTGAATTCAATCCTCAACTCTACCAGTTAAGCCGATCTCCTGGTCTTCATAAGTTCTCTTCATTTTATTTCTCAAGTTTTTCACAACTTAGGAAGAGAGATGCTGTTTATCAGGGAATCCTTTGAAACTCCCAACAGACTGGAGGCGGGGCATCCTTAACAGATGAATCAGATTTTGACAGAAACAGAAGGGAAAGCATTACAGATATGAAGACAGCCTAAAGAGAGACGAAGATGATAGAAAAGCCTACAAGCCGAGAGGGTGGAGAAGGGCGTGAACTGATCTAGCTAAAGCTGAAGACCTATGTGGAGAAGTTGCTACAATCAGGCTAGAAAGATTGGATTAAGATTATGGAAGGTTCCACAGGAGGGATGTGCTAGAAATTTTGGGCTTTATTCTATAAACAAAGGAAAAGTCATTAAGGTTTTCAAGCTTGTGGTGTGTTGGGTAGGTTGAGCATGGAAACTAGTAAATTATTACTAATGTGGGAATGATAAAGAAGAAACAAATACAGACCTGTGAAGGAAGAATTAGCAGGTTTTTCTTAAAAGATGAGATGTGATGGGTGGTAAACAAGATGAAGTTAAGATGGCCCCAGGGTTTGTATTCTGAAAGCCAAGAGAACAGGAGTACCATGGGGATGTTGGGAAGAAAACCATAAATTCAGTTTTAGACACCCCAGGAAAGGGACAGCTGTGGGGGACAAAAGACCATGAGGGACAGACAGGTGGATGCATCTGCATGCAGAGATGACACCGAACCTCTCTCTATCAGCTAAGAGCATCTTCCTCCCTGACGGTTACAACAGGCACTTTCCTGGGTGGGGGGTCCTAAGGCCTAGGTCTACAGGGCTTTAAGCATTTACAAGCTGACTTTACCTTCCAAGAACGGGAGAAGACAGAAGAAGACAGTTGTCTTGTCCAGACCCAGGAAAAAATTTTATTTAATGGGTTAACATTTAAAAGTCAGGAATTGATTTTCAGCAAAGATATCCAGCCTGAAGGGGGGAAAGAATAGCATTTTAAATGAATAGGGCTAGGAAAACTGGATATCAACATGCCAGAGAATAAGATTGTACCTTTGACTCAAAACAGACAAAGACCTAGATTTAAAAACTAAAACTGTAAAACACTTAGAAGAAAACAGAGAGGCAAATCTTCGTGACCTTGGATTTGGTAGTGGTTTCTTTAAAATGACACCAAAAGCAGGTAACAAAATAAAAATATATAAATCAAACTTGATTAAAATTAAAAACTTTTGTGCCTCAAAAGACATTATCAAGAGAATAAAAAGACAGCCCATAGAATGAAATAAAATATTTATGAATTGCATATCTGACATGGGTTCAATATCTGGGTTATTTATTTATGTATTTTTTTGGCCATGCCATGCAACCTGTGGGATCTTCGTTCCCCAGTCAGGGACTGAAACCGAGCTCCCCCGCAATGGAAGCACAGAGTCCTAACCAATGGCCTGCTAAGGAATTCCCTGGGTTATATTTTTAAAAATTCCCAGAATTCAACCACAAAAAGATAACAGAGCTAATTTAAAAATAGGCGAAGGACGTGAACCAACATTTCTCTATAGAAGGTATACAGATGGCCCATAAGCACATGGAATGATGTTCAACATCACCCATCATCAGGAAAATGCAAATCAAAACCACAGTGAGATGGTACTCGATACCTACCAGGATGGTATAATAAAGAATGAATCCTTATACATTTCTGATTGGAATATAATGTGGTGTAGACATTGGAAAACAGTCTGGCAGTTTCTAAAAAAAAGTCAAACATAGAATTACCAAACGGTCCACCAATTGCACTCCTAGGTGTATACCTAAAATAGTTGAAGTAGGGACTGAGATGTGTTCACCAATATTCACAGCAGCATAACTCACAAGGTGGGAGCAACCCAAGTGTCCCTCACAGACAATGGGTAAACGAAATGTGGTAAAACCACACAACAGAGACTAGCAGTCAGCCTTGAAAAGGAATCAACTTCCCATGTGTATTACAGCACGAAAGAACTTAGAAGATACTATGTTTAAGGAAATACGTCAGGTACAGAAGGCCAAATCTTGTATGACTCCACTTAGATGAGATACCTAGAAAAGGCAAATTCACATAGACAGACAGTAGACTAGGGGGTTACTCAGGCGTGAGGGAACGGGAATGGGAAGGTACTGCTTAATGGGTATGGAATTTGATTTGGAGTGATAAAGTTTTGGAAACAGTGGTGATGGCTGCACAACATGGCACTTAAAAATGGTTAAAACAGCAAATATTCTTACCCCAAAAGGCCAATAATAGTTGAATAACTAGATAAATGTAATAATTATGTTTTTATTTTTTAATTGTTTTATTTTTTCCTTTTTTATTTTTAGTTGGAAAGTAATTGCTTATAATGTGCTAGTTTTTGCTGTAGTAATAATTATAACTGTCCTTTACTGACTGCTGTCTGCATGCCAGGAGCTTTACAAGCACCATCCAACGTTATCTTCGTAATAGCCCTATAAGGGAGATGCTATCATTATCCCCATGTTATGCAGAAGGAAACTGAGGCTAATAGAAGCTAAATGATTTTTCCAGAGTCACCAAGCTGGTATATAGTGTGAAAGTAAAATGATTTCAAGTCACTTAGTTAGAAGTTCAAGGAATTCTGCTTTATTTTGTTGTTACAGTTAAATTTTTGTATCTAAAAATAATATTTTTAAGAAAATGATGCTAATAAGACTATAATTACTTCCAAAAACAATGCGGCTTTAGAACAACAGTGAAATACCAATTTCTGCCTCTTTAAAAAAAATTATTTATTGTATCTGGCTGCATCAGGTCATAGTTGCACCATGCAGCATCTTTTGTT
The DNA here is from genome assembly GCA_006408675.1 of Madoqua kirkii. Classification (NCBI taxonomy): domain Eukaryota; kingdom Metazoa; phylum Chordata; class Mammalia; order Artiodactyla; family Bovidae; genus Madoqua; species Madoqua kirkii. Next base: position 13,480 of record SJYC01146468.1, on the reverse strand, counting down.
GCAAAAGTGCATGGGCTCTAGAGCACTCCAGTTCAGCCGTGGCACCTCGAGGGCTTAGCTGCTCCAGGGCTTGAGGGAGGTTAGTTCCCCTACCAGGATGGAACCCTTGTCCCCTGCACTGGATTCTTAATCACTGGATGACCAAGGAACAACAGTGAAATACCAATTTCTGCCTCTTTAAAAAAAATTATTTATTGTATCTGGCTGCATCAGGTCATAGTTGCACCATGCAGCATCTTTTGTTGCAAAAGTGCATGGGCTCTAGAGCACTCCAGTTCAGCCGTGGCACCTCGAGGGCTTAGCTGCTCCAGGGCTTGAGGGAGGTTAGTTCCCCTACCAGGATGGAACCCTTGTCCCCTGCACTGGATTCTTAATCACTGGACGACCAAGGAAGTCCCCCAATTTCTGCATGTGTGTGTATGTTAGTCACTCAAGCCTGTCTGACTCTGAGACCCCATGGACTACAGCCCACCAGGTTCCTCTGTCCATGGAATTCTCCAGGCAAGAATACTAGAGTGGGGAGCCTTTCCTTTCTGCAGAGGATCTTCCTGACCCAGGGACAGAGAACCCAGGTCTCCTGCATTGCTGGCAGATTCTTTACCATCTGAGCCACCAGGGAAGCCCAATCTCTGCTTATTTAATTGAAAAGATATAAACCTGTACCATAGCTGCTGTTTTTGAGGATGTAATGAATCGAAAACCTTTGAACAGCAATCTGGCAATGTAAATCAGTACAGTCCTTTTAGAAAGCCATTTCACAAGATATACCAGAATACCAAACACTCATTTTCAGAGTCATTCTACTTCTGGAAATGGATTCTGAATGAGATTCTACAGATAGAAAGAAAGTTAACTATGCAAAGGTATTAACTGAAGCATTGTTTTAAAAATGGTTTAAAAAAAAACCTGTTTGATATAACCCTGGGCTCCTCAGGAAGCCCATATTATTCTTTTAAATAAAATGTTTAAAATCCTTATTTTTATAAGATCCAAAAAGGTTAAAAAAATGAAAACAGTCTAAACTGCTCAAAAATTTTTGAATACATTATTATATATATTTATTCAGCAGAATATTGGAGAAGGAAATAGCAACCCACTCCAGTGTTCTTGCCTGGAGAATTCCAGGGATGGGGGAGCCTGGTAGGCTGCCATCTATGGGGTTGCACAGAGTCAGACACGATTGAAGTGACTTAGCAGCAGCAGCAGCATTCAGCAGAATAAATTTCTTAGAATATCACATAGAATATTTGAAAGTATCTTTTTTACAACATTAAGTTTTAAAATTTAGATTAAAAATTGGATGTCCATTATGAGTGTAGTTCAGAAAAAAATAGTATACAGAAGAGAAAAATAAATAAACAAAAAATAAACTTTAAATAAATAAACAAAAAATTTCAAATGAGATTATCTTTCAGTGGTGGAATTCTATAATATATGGAATTCTTTTATCTATTTCTCATATATTTAAAAATGAGTATATATTATATTACAATTGTAAAATAAACTTTAAAATATAGTTAAAAAGGATCAAATTCATATTCTTCTTCTGGATTAGTGAGTGAAATAAAAGATTTTCTTTTCTCATCTTCAAAGATGGTATGTTCTTTCTACCACATCTTAAGAGCTCTGGTGTGATTAAAAAGACTAATAAATGACCAAGAAATCATGGGTCATCAACTACAACTCCCTGAGGAATGAGCAGAAAGCCGTAAGCCTTGAAGTTAGCGTTAAACTAATGTAAAAAATTCGTCATGTTAATCCACCCAAATTACATACACAGTACTTCATTTATTGCTTAGTTATGTAAAGACTCAATACACCAATGCAGTGAAATTGAAGCAAGTTTTAATAACAAACAGCAACGGAGGTTTCACTAAGTGAGGCAGAGATTTGACCGGAAAAATTTTGAAATGATTAAAATATTACAAAGAGCTGAAGACAATGCCAACACAGGGAAGCTCTTGGCTGATTTATAGCCAGATCACCCCCTGTTGGGGTTGGCACGTGTGCCTCGGGTGACCCTGGCAGAGACCTGGCTGAGACATGGGACAGAGCTAATGACTCCATCAAGCTGAGACCAGGACACAGTTAGATGAACTCTTATACTAAATGGACATCACAAATTTGTGATTCTGTCTGCATAAGATTTTATTTCTACCTCAGGCTCTGTCCTGTGTCAAAATTTGCCAGTGATTTTTATGAATCCCTTGACAATTTTACACAGATCCAAATGATGCCTCGGACTTCTTAATATCCCTATTTAGCCATTAGATTTTGATGGATCAATTTAATTTTTAATATTGCACATATTCTATATTTTAGACCAGGGAGTATAAAGCCATTCGGCAGTTAATGAGTTTCATCATTACGTACAAGCCAATGAACAGTGTCTTATTTAAATTGGGCAAACGTTAACAACGTACCCAGAACATTTTTTAAAAACACTCTATGGCATATGGCAGTTTCCTGGTAGATGTGAAAAAGGAAAAGGAAGAGAGTATTGACAGTGAGGAGGCCAGAAGGAGATATATCCTCAGCTTACTCTTTTACTGGAAGGAAGTTCTGTGGGTCAGGGGAGGCAGATGGGCACGGAGCAGACCTCCTAGTTGTAGATTTATCACAGTGCCCGAGGTGCTACTATTACCGTCTTCCCCTGGAGTCTTGAAAGCTAATCATGTTTATGGTTCTGCTCTGAAGATTGCAAAGCGCCTCTGGGAAGACTTCTTTTCTAATACCTCCAAGCAGGCACTCTAACCAGTTGATCGAGATTGACTGGTGGACCTTTAATGGAAGAGGTTTGGGTTTCCGTTCTGCCTTGCCACTTACTGAGAAAGACCTGGGGTGGGTTATCTTCTCCAAGACTCAGTTTCTCTAATTATAGAACAAAGATGATAATATTTACTTTGAAGGGCAGTTGTAAGGAGAAAACAGATGTAAAATAACCACAACGATGCTGCCTGGGCTTCCTTGGTGGTCCAGTGGATAGGAATCCACCTGCCAGGGCAGGGGACGTGGGTTCGACCCCTGGTCTGGGAAGATTCCACATGCCCTGGGGCAACTAAGCTTGCGGACCACAACTGTTAAAGCCCGTGTGCCCAAGAGCCAGCACCAAGAGAAGCTGCTGCAATGAGAACCCCACACGCTACCACTGGAGAAAGCCCACACAGCCACAAAAACTCAGTGTGGTCATAAATAAATAAATGATACCTCTTTCAGCACAGCCACGTGGGTCAGTGGGAAGCTCTTAGCTCCTGACTGAGTTTCAGCAGCTCAGATCATGAGCTTTTCCAATAGAAGAGTTTTTGATCTAGAGGCTTCCAACTTGGAAAGGTGGAGATATGTTTATGTCATAAAATGAGATACGTAGACACACACACTGTATTGTTGTAGATCAGTCGCTAAATCATGTCCAGCTCTTTATGACCCCATGGACTGCAGCATGTCAGGCTTCCCTGTCTTTCACTGTCTCCCTGAGTTTGCTCAGATTCACATCCATTGAGTCAGTGATGCTATCTAACCATTTCATCCTCTGCCGCCCCCATCTCTTTTTGACTTCAATCTTTTCTAGCATCAGGGTCTTTTCCAATGAGTCAACTCTTTGGATCATGTGGCCAGAGTATTGGAGCTTCAGCTTCAGCATCAGTCCTTTCAATGAATATTCAGGTTGATAATACTGCAAGGTGATCCAACCAGTCCATCCTAAAGGAAATCAGTCTTGAGTAATCATTGGAAGGACTGATGCTGAAGCTGAAGCTCCAATAATTTGTCCACATGATCCAAAGAGTTAACTCACTGGAAAAGACCCTGATGCTGGGAAAGACTGAAGGTGGGAGGAAAAGGGGACGACAGAGAATGAGGTGGTTGGATGGCATCACCGACTTGATGGACACGAGTTTGAGCAAACTCAGGGAGATAGTGAAGGACAGGGAAGCCTGGCATGCTGCAGTCCATGGGGTCTCAAAGAGTCGGACATGACTGAGCAACTGAACAACAACAAAGCTTTAGGATGGACTGGTTGGATCTCCTTGCAGTCCAAGGGACTCTCAAGAGTCTTCTCCAACACCACAATTCGAAAGCATAAATTCTTTGAAGCTCATCAGCCTGCTTTATGGTCCAGCTCTCACATTCATACATTATTACTAGAAAAACCGTAGCTTAGACTAGAGCTTTGCTGGACCAACGCTTCAGAGACTGTGATTCAGGAAGTCTAAGAGGCTTTGGAGGTCAAGAGTATAGATTCTGGAGTCAGACTGCCTGACTGGGTTCAAATGCCAGCTCCCTGGCTTACTGTGTGTGTCTGTGAGCAAGTCATCCATCTTCTCTGACCTAAGTCTCTTCACCTATAAAATTGTGATAATATCAGTAACCTACCTCAAATAATTGTTAATGGGATAAAATTAGTAAGCGTGGGGTAGAGCCTAGCATCTGATATTTTTAAAAAGCAGTAGATCATGAGATGCAGCTGAGCTAAAATCACTTTGCTACAAAGCTCTTTTTAATTAGCTTCCAACCATTGGCCCTTAATGTAATTTCAGAACTAAAAACAGAAGATTCAGGGACATCAAAGAATAATTTTTTGGCAAATGACTGATCGCTGACAAGGAAGATAAAAATGAGGCGGCATTGCTTTTTGATCATGCCTTCTATGGATACATTTATGAAACACTGGACAGTTTTCAAGGTAAACCATTTACGTCAAGAAGCACAAAGTCAAAAGACTGGAAGGAAAACCAAAAATTACAGGATTGCACTTGACAAATCAGAAGTAAATGAATCATTGCCAGAAATGTTTCACACTGCTTAAGTTAGACACTGAAAGTCAAGGGAAGAAGATATACCCATCTTAAAATGGAGAGAATTCCATAAATTAGATCCATTAAGAGCTTCATGCCTGTATATTACAAATAGACCAGCTCCTCTAAGAGTCAGAAATTGAAAGTAGACAATATGTAGAGAGGAAATTTCAGTACTTTTAGCAACTTAGCATGTTATCCATACTTCCAAAATGCAGAGACTCTGTTGGGCATTTCTTACAGCTTCTCTCCTTGCTTTTTCAGATTGCCCTTTCCAATTCCTTTCTCTTCTTCTGTGTACCGTCATTTACTCCTCTAAGCTACTATAAAGTCAAAACCCATCGAAAACCATGGCATCTAGGTATTTACACAACATATTTTAATTGAAAACTTTTTGTTGCAATAACTATAGATTTACATGGAGTTGCCTGAAATAATACAGAGAGTCTCTTTATCCTTTACCCAGTATTCCCTACTGGTAGCACTTCGCAAAATTATACTATGGTATTATGACCAGGTAATTGTCATGGCTACAATCCACTGATCTTATTCAGATTTCCCTAGCTTTATTGATACTCACTTGTTTGCACGCCTGTGTTTATTAAGTTCTGTACAATTTTATCATCTGAATAGGCTCATATAAGGAGAAGGCAATGGCAACCCACTCCAGTACTCTTGCCTGGAAAATCCCATGGACGGAGAAACCTGGTAGGCTGCAGTCCATGGGGTCGCTAAGAGTTGGGCATGACTGAGTAACTTTACTTTCACTTTTCACTTTTATGCATGGAGAAGGAAATGGCAACCCACTCCAGTATTCTTGCCTGGAGAATCTCAGGGACAGAGGAGCCTAGTGGGCTGCTGTCTATGCGGTCGCACAGAATCAGACATGACTGAAGTGACTTAGCAGCAGCAGCAGCAGGCTCATATATCTGCTACGAGAGTCAAAAACTGAATATTCCCACACCACAAGGATGCCTCTTTAAACCACATACACCTCCTTCCTGCCCTACCCCACCCCCAGCCCCAAGTCCCCTACCCTGACATCTATCTTTCTCCCATTTCTAAAATTTTGTCATTTTTTTGAAATGTTATGTAAGTGGAATCATTTGTGCAACCTTTGGGGACTGCCTTTTTCTAGTTAGGATAATTCCCTGGAGAGTCATTCAAGTTGTCCTGGGTATCAGTAGTTCATTCCTTTTTATAGCTAAGTGGTAGGAAATAGGAAGTGTTCCACAGTTTACCTGAGCATTAACCTGTGGGAGGACATCTCGGCTGATTCCAGCTTCTGTCTATTACAAAGAAGACGTCCATGAACATTCACGTACAAGTTTTTGTGTCAATATAACTTTCAATTTCTCTGGGATAAATGCCCAGGAGTACAATTGCTGGATCATAAGGTAATTGCATGTTTAGCTTTCTGAGAAATTGCCAAAATGTTTTCCAGACTGGCTATATTTTTTACATTCCCACTCACAATATACAAGCGATCCAGTTTCTCTATATCCTCACAAGCATTTAGTGTTGAGATTTCTTAATTTTAGTCCTTCTGGTAGAGGTGTAGTGATATCTTGTTGTAATTTTGACTTGCATTTCCCTGAGGGCTAATGATGTTGAATATCTTTCATGTGGTTATTCGCCATCTGTATATTCTCATCAGTGAAAGATGTGTTTGCGTCTTTTGCCCATTTTCTTTTTTTTTTTGCCTATTTTCTAATTGACCTTTTTTTATTTTACTGTTGAACTTTGTAATTTCTCCGAGTGTGTTCCATAGACTAGTCCTTTGTCATACATGTGATTTGTAAATACTCATTCCCAGTCTGTAGTTTATCTTTTCATCATTTCAACGTGGTCTTTTGCGGAAGAAATGTTTTCAATTTTGATGAAGTCTGCCGATCTATCAGTTTTTCCATTTATGTATTTTGCTTCTGTGTCAAGTCAAAGAGCTCTTTGCCTAGCCCTAGACCAAGATTTTCTCTTATGTTTATACCTAAAATATGTTATAGCTTTACATTTTGTATTAAATCAGTGATCCAGTGAACTCCAGGAGATGATGATGGACAGGGAGGCCTGGTGTGCTGCGATTCATGGGGTCGCAAAGAGTCGGACACGACTGAGCGACTGAACTGAACTGAAGAGTTTAGGTCAAACTTTATTTATTTTTCGGTCTCTGAATGGCCAGTTACTCCAATGCTATTTGTTAAAAATGTTCTCCTCCCTCCATTGAATTTCTTTCTCACCTTTACCAACTATTATTGACTGTATTTCTGTGGCTCTATTTCTAGAATCTGTATTCTGTTCCACTGCTGCGTTTATATCTCTACCTTGATTACTGTAGCTATACAGTAAGCCTCAATATAGGGTGAGTGATTCCTCCACTTGATTCTTGCCAAGATGGTTTTAGCTGTTTTTAAGCCCATGAATTTCTTTATAGATTTTAGCATAAGCTTCTCTATGTGTGCAAAAAAATCTTGTTGGGATTTTGATAGGAATTATATTAAATCTATAGGTCAGTTTGGGGAGAACTGATACTTTAAATATGTTGGACTTTCTAGCTATAACCACAATATGTGTATTCATTTATTTAGATCTCCTTTGATTTCTTTCACTGAAGTTTTGTAATGTTCAGCATATAGATCATCAGTTCAGTTCAGTCACTCAGTCGTGTTCGACTCTTTGGGACCCCGTGAATCGCAGCACGCCAGGCCTCCTTGTTCATCACCATCTCTCAGAGTTCACTCAGACTCACGTCCATTGAGTCCGTGATGCCATCCAGCCATCTCATCCTCGGTCATCCCCTTCTCCTGCCCCCAATCCCTCCCAGCATCAGAGTCTTTTCCAGTGAGTCAACTCTTCACATGAGGAGGCCAAAGTACTGAAGTTTCAGCTTGAGCATCATTCCTTTCAAAGGAATCTCAGGGTTGATTTCCTTCAGAATGGACTGGTTGAATCTTTCGGTCCAAGGGACTCTCAAGAGTCTTCTCCAACACCACAGTTCAAAAGCATCCATTCTTTGGCGCTCAGCTTTCTTCACAGTCCAACTCTCACATCCATACATGACCACAGGAAAAACCACAGCTTTGACTAGACGGACCTTAGTCGGCAAAGTAATGTCTCTGCTTTTGAATATGCTATCTAGGTTGATCATAACTTTTCTTCCAAGGAGTAAGCATCTTTTAATTTCATGGCTGCAGTCACCATCTGCAGTGATTTTGGAGCCCCCCAAAATAAAGTCTGACACTGTTTCCCCATCTATTTCCCATGAAGTGATGGGACCGGATGCCATGATCTTAGTTTTCTGAATGTTGAGCTTGAAGCCAACTTTTTCACTCGCCTCTTTCACCTTCATACAGATCATACTTTATGTATATTTAAATATTTTTGCTTTATTTGAGAGACTATAAGTAGCATTGTGTTTTAATTTGAATTTCTGCAAGTTTACTGTCAAACGGAAATGCTATAGTATTTTTGTGTGTTGATCTTATATCCTAAACCTTTGCTGAACTTATGTTATATGTTATGTTACGTTAAGTCGCTCAGTCGTGTCCAACTCTTTGCGACCCCGTGGACTGTAGCCCTCCGAGCTCCTCCATCCATGGGATTCTCCAGGCAAGAATACTGGAGTGGGTTGCCATTTCCTTCTCCAAGGGAAATTATTAGTCTAAAAGATTTTTTTGTAGACTTCTTGAGGTTTCTACATAGACAATCATGTTGTCTGCAAATAGAGGTAATTTTATTTTCTCCTATCTAATCTGTCTACCTTTTTTTAAAATTTATTTTTCTTGCTTATTGCAATGGATAGAACTTCCAGGACTGTGTTGATAAGAGTGAGAGTAGACTTTTTTGCCTTGTTCCTGATCTTTTTCTTTAATTATTTATTTTTATTTTATTAAATTAAAACAAAATTAGCCACGTCACGTGGCATGCAGGATCTTAGTTCTCCAGTGAGGGAGCAAACTGGTGTCCCCTGCAGTGGAAGAGCACAGTCCTAACCACTGGACCACCAGGGAAGTCACTGTTCCCTGATCTTAGAGAGAAAGCATTCATTTTTTCATCATTAAATGTGTTATTAGCTCTAGGGTATTTTGTAGATGCTGCTGCTGCTGCTGCTGCTAAGTTGCTTCAGTTGTTTCCGACTCTGTGACCCCCATAGGTGGCAGCCCACCAGGCTCCCCTGTCCCTGGGATTCTCCAGGCAAGAACACTAGAGTGGGTTGCCATTTCCTTCTCCAATGAATGAAAGTGAAAAGTGAAAGTGGAGTCGCTCAGTCGTGTCAGACTCTTTGCAGCCCCATGGACTGCAGCCTACCAGGCTCCTCCGTCCATGGGAGTTTCCAGGCAAGAGTACTGGAGTGGGGTGCCATTGCTTTCTCCATTGTAGATACTATTTGTTAAGTTTAGATATCTCCCTTGTATTTCTAATGTTCTAAGAGATTTATCATGAATCAGTTCTGGGATTTAACAAATGATTTTTCCTACATAAAGTTGATATGGTCATACAATATTTTCTCTTCAGTGTGTTGATCTGGTGCATTATCTTTATTTATTTAGAAAATTTTTAATTGGAGTATAATTGCTTTACAATGTTAATTTTTTTCTTTGTTTTTGAATGTTGAACCAGCTTTGTATACCTAGAATAAATCTTTCTGTCATGGTTCATAATTCTTTTTCTGAGATGTTGTTCTGGTTTTTTGTTGTTGTTGTTTTCACTGACTTTATCTGCTTTTGTTATCAAGGTTCATAAAATTAGCTGGTTTCATAAGATTAGTTAGAAAATGTTCCCTCCTCTTCTATTTCCTGGAATAGATTGTACGAAACTGGTCTTAATTCTTCTTTAAGTGTTTGGTAGAATTCTCTAGTAAAACTGTCTGATCCTGAAGATTTTGGGGGATGGGGTGAGGTGGAGGAGGAGAAGGGTAGTTTTAAAAAACAGATTTTTTTTTAAGAACAGTTTAGATGCATAGGAAAATTAGATGGTACAGAGAGTTCCCACGTATCCAGTTCCTCTGTTATTAATATCTTACTTTAGCAAGGTGCATTCATTCTAACTAATGAACAGTATTGATACATTGATAATAACTAAAGTCTATACTTTTTTCAGAAGACCTTAATTTGACCTAGTGTCCCTTTTCTGTTCCAGAACCCCACCTAGGGTTTACCATATTGTGCTTGTCATGTCTCCTTAGGTTTTCTCTTGCCTCTAACAGTTTCTCAGACTTATTTTGGGTGAGTTTAAAAGTTTTGAGGAGCACTGTCCAGATATTTTGTAGGATTCCCTTCCATTGGAACTATCTGATGTATTTCTCACGATCAGAGTGAGGTTATAGGTTTGGGAGAGGAGGAACACAGAGGTAAAGCGCCATTTTCATCACACCTTATCCGTGTTCTTAAAACATATTATCCGCACGATTTATCACTGTTGATGTTGACTTTGACCACCTGGCTGAGGTGCTGTTTGCCGGCATTTTCCACTGTAAATGTAAACCCTTACTTTCCTTGTTACTTTTTGGAAAGAATTTACTACGTGTAGCCCAGGACTTTCCTGTTGGTCCAGTGGTTAAGAACCCACCTGCCAGTGCAGGGAACACAAGTTTGATCCCTGGTGTGGGAAGATCCCACATGCCTTGGGGGCAACTAAGCCCATGTGCCACAACTGAGCCCCCACTATAAAGCTGGTGTTCCGAAACAGGAGAAGCCATTGCAATGAGAAGTCCACGCGCTACAGCTAGAGAAAGCCCACGCACACCGCCAAAGACCCAGCTCAGCCAAAAATGAGAAACAAACTAATGCTAATACAAAGAATTTATTATGTGCAGCCCACACTTAAGGAGGAGTGATGCTCCTTCCCAGTGCCTTTGTAGCCAGAGTATTTGTATAAATTATTTGGAATCATACATGGGAGACTTGTCTCTTCTCCCCTTTTTATTTATTTATTTATTCACGGCGTAGCAGATTCTCCTTAATGCATTCACCTTCTCACATGTCACTAATGGCAGACATGAGATGGCTGTCCAGGTGAAAGCACCCATTATCCTCTCTTGGTTCTGCAAGGCTTGGATACATAACAACCACCTCACTTTATAGGTGCGAAATGGCACAAGATCCTTAGTGAGACGGAAATGAATGCAGACTCATCAGGATGTCAGGGTGTCGCGGCGCAGAGGCTGGGTTAGGAATCGGGAGGCTGCAGCTGGACTGCTCTAGACTCTAATGAGCTACGTGACCTTGGGGAAGTCAGACTCTGCAAGACAGTATGTTCACATGCAAACAGGAGAACTGAAACCGATCAGCCCTTCCGATTCTAAAAATATCCACGTGTTGCAAAGCCACAGCTAGGTTCAGAGTGGTTAACTGATCACTGCAGGCGCAAACGCTGCGGTTTTCCCTGACCAGCACTGGTGTGTGGACTTGAACCACACAAGGGGTGGCCTTGTGCTTGGCCCTGCTTCACGGTTCCATAGCCATGTTTCCTGACTCTGTCTTCCCTTTCCATGCCTGTTACTACACTATCATTAACGTCATCAAGCTTCCATACCGAGACTACCGCAATACTCTCCTGGTGAGTATCCCAACTCCCATCTCTTTCCCAGCACTTCAGCATACACCTTGCAGTAAGGGTTATCTGAGAGCTGCAGATTTCTTGAAGTTACAGGCTGAAGGAGACCTTAGAAAACAACCACTCTGGGATTTACCCAACTGTGTTTTTGTTTGTTTTGTTTTGTTGCCCTTTACATAGAGTTTCCTTTTATTTTTTCCACTGTTCAAGCATTTTATGTTATTTATTTTTAAAATTGGGCTTCCCTGGTGGCTCAGACAGTAAAGAATCTGCCTGCAATGCAGGAGACTTAGGTTTGACCTCTGGGTTAAATTGATTTTTATTGAAATATAGTTGCTTTAAAACGTTGTGATAGTTTCTACTGTACAGCAGAGTAAATCAGCTACACATATACATATATCCTTTCCCTTTGGGACTTCCTTCCTGTTCAGGTCACCGCAGTGCATTAAGTAGAGTACCCTGTGACATAAACTGTGTTTTTAATAGTGGTTATGCTCACACAGATAAACCTGAATTTGTGATAAACTGCTTTTGAAAATTCTGTATTCCTCCCAGAGATTTACAACTCATGCTTGTATATTCAAGCATGTTCCTTGCATCATACTTTCCCACCCACTATGAGTCAGGTCTTAAGACTACTGAAAAAAACAACAGGATATAATTTTTTTAATATTATAAAATATTTCTACACATATACTTTTTTAAAAATAACATGTATGTGGGGTGGAAATTGCTCTGAGAAGTCTTGTTATAGGGAAACCCTCTTAATGTTTAACCCAGAGTTCCTCAAATGAATTTGACCACAAAGCCTTTTTACTGTTGGTGCCACAAAATACCAGTAACATATCTTAGAACTAATGTTCTGAAGAACATGGTTGGAAAGTGCTGACCTGCCCATTTTCTAGATGAGGGAATTTTATCAATTGTTCAAGGTCACAGGGCTACTTAGTAATACTTGTTTAGTTGCTAAGTCATTTCTGATTCTTTTATGACCCCATGGACTGTAGCCTGCCAGGCTCCTCTCTCCATGGGATTTCCCAGGCAAGAATACTGGAGTGGGTTGCCATTTCCTTCTCCAGGAGATCTTCCTAACCCAGGGATCAAACCCCTGTCTCCTGCATTGGCAGGCAGATTCTTTACTGCCAAGTCACCAGGGAAGCCATTTAGTAGTATAGCTGGGACTAAAGCCCAGGTTTTCCAAATTCCTGATGATCCAGCATCATACCACACCACTATCTATGAGTCAGGTCTTAAGACTGCTGAAAAGCAACAGGAAGTGGTTTTTAAAGTATTGTAAAATATCTCTACACATATGTTTTTTATAACATTATGTGGGGTAAAAAGGTATTAAAGGTATTAAACCCATTATCCAGCTGAAGAAGTACAATATTATCAGAACCTCAGAGTCCTTAGAAAGCTCTACCTAATGTACGATCTTGTATTTATCATTCATTTGCTTTTCTTTATAATTTTACTGCATATATATAAATATGCATATAAATATATATACTCGGTACATGTAAATGTACCCCTAAAGTACATTATACTGTTGTGCATATTTTGAACATTTAATTAATACAACTGTACTATTCTTTTGTGACTTGTAAAGTTTTTGCTCATTAGTTTTGTGAGATTCATCAATGTCAATAAGTGTAGCTAGAATTCCTTTATATATGTATATATATATATATATATATATATATCTCACATGGAGTTCTCAAGGCAAGAATACTACAGTGGATTGCTATTCCTTTCTCCAGTGGACCACATTCTGACAGACCACATTCTGTCACATTCAGAAAACGAAGATCACGGCATCCGGTCCCATCACTTCATGGGAAATAGATGGGCAAACAGTGGAAACAGTGTCAGACTTTATTTTGGGGGGCTCCAAAATCACTGCAGATGGTGATTGCAGCCATGAAATTAAAAGACACTTACTCCTTGAAAGAAAACTTATGACCAACCTAGATGGCATATTCAAAAGCAGAGATATTACTTTGCCGACTGTGGTCATGTATGGATTTGAGAGTTGGACTGTGAAGAAGGCTGAGCACCGAAGAATTGATGCTTTTGAACTGTGGTGTTGGAGAAGACTCTTGAGAGTCCCTTGGACTGCAAGGAGATCCAACCAG